>PVLD010010373.1:42730-71228 GCA_004027595.1 Dinomys branickii | reverse complement strand
GCAGGTGCAAATAAGAGGGCTGAGAAAGTTCTGTGAATTAGTGTTTATCTCAACAGATTAATATTGCACCGCTCTCAAATACTTGCATATATTTGTAGATAGTCCTAAGGCGTCATTTTTAGTGACAGGCGTAACAGGGACAGGACAGGAGTTAGGGTTAGGGCAGTAAGGATAGTGGCCCCAAGTGGAATTGGGAAGCCAAATGGTCTGCTGAGTCACCGCCTCCAGGTCATGCAGAACCCTCTGCCAGGCAGCCCCGAGCACAAGCAGGCGGCCCCTGGCTCCAGGGCGCTGGGCCCTGCATGGACGCTGGTGGCTGCATAGACAGGACCCTGAAAGGTATGCAGTAGCCTACAGAGTGGAGATCATGTTGCTACACACCAGCCTGAACTCCTTTCTATGATTGTTTTCCTCAAGACAGGGTCTCACTGTATAGTTCAGGCTGGCCTTGAACTCTGGGCAATCTTCCTGCCTCAGCCTTTTCAAGGGCTGTGATCACAGCATGAGCCAGCGTGCCCAGCTGAGTGCCTTCAGACCCCCTAACAGCCCCTAGACGAAGAGTCTTCACGGCTCCCTACTCAGGACCCCTCCCAGCCGGCTCAAGGTCCACTTCCTTGTCTTCGCATCTTTTACTTTCTTGCCTTTGTGTCCTTTATTTTTTTTTTTAATTTTATTTATTTAATTTTATTTTTTTGAGGTACCGGGGATCGAACTCAGGACCTTGTGCTTGCCAGGCAGGCACTTATTCCACTGAGCTGTATCCCCAGCCCCCCTTTGTGTCCTTTAAATCCATTTGTCTTCACTCTGTCTCCTCTGAGAGCATAAAAACACAAACAGTACAAACTGTTAGGTAAATGGTGATGACCCAACGAAGAACAAGCCAGCCTGAAATTGGGGTTCTGGGCAGGACCTCCCGGAGCACAGTCCAACTTCAGGCATGCTGGTACATGCCTGTATACCTATAATCCTAGCACATGGGAGGCTGAGACAGGAGAATCACTGGGAGTTCAATCCAGCCTGGGCTCCATAGTGAGTTCAAGGCCAGCCTGATAACATAGCAAGACCTCTTCTCAAAAAACCAACACCCAGCAACAAAAAGGAGAATCGGAGTCCAGTTTATTGAGCTGGGTTTTTATGGTTTAGTAGGACCGGCTTAGGTGGGGTGATGAGCAGGGCGGGCAGGAGATTGGGGCCCAAGAAGAACTGAGCTGATGTATTCTATAGCAACGGTCTGCTGAGGCCCGCAGGTGGGGGTCTCCCATCCTACACACTGTTCCCAGGCACCCGGGGGGGGGGGCTGCAGGATGCAGGACCCGGTGTGATTGTCCTCGGAGCTCAGCAACTTGGGTGGATGGCGACAAACAGGGCTCAGACCTACTATAAATCTTTTTCCTTTAACAATTCCAGTAAAAGGCAGGTGAGGTGGCATGTGTCTATACCCTCAGCACCCTGAAAGGCTGAGGCAGAAGGATGGCAAATTTGAGCCCAGCCTGGGCAATTTAGAGTCTTAGTGGCGATCCTGTCTCAAAATTCTGAACAGGGCCAGGGACGTAGCTCAGCGCAGAAGCTGTAAATTCAATCCCCAGTATCATAATTAAAAAAAAAAAAAACAGCTGTGTGCGCGCGCGTGCACGTGTGTACATGTGCACACGCGTGCGGGGGACTCAGGAGGATCGAAGTCAGCCTGAACTACACAGAGAAATCCTGCCCCAAACACCGAACCCAAACAACCCCCACACAACCCCGTCTCAAATGAGTAACAACAACACGTCCTGTGGCTTCATTCAATTGGTTCTAAGACTCGATAACACTGAAGCTTTCTCTTGTAACTTAATTTCATTATACAAACACTTTATTTTAAAAAATTTTATTTTAAAGAGAGAAAAACAATGATACACAATTTCCAAACTGGACAGCAGGACATTAACAAAGGTTATTACGTTGCACACTGCTGTCTTCAAAGCAGTTGCTCACGCGATCAAGCAACACAAGCAGCGACGTTTTTTGCACTGAACCAGTACAAATCAGAGGTTTGATTATCTCAGCCGCGTGTCGCGCATTTCTCTTCCTCCCTTTCTCCCGGGCCCTCGCAACCGCCCCTTCCCCACGTCTGCTGTCCCTTGTGGCTCTCGTGCGGCGGGTCCTCGCAGCTGCGGCCCGGCCTACTGCACTGCAGACCCTTCCGCTCTTCACCCTCACCGGTCACCATCTTACACGCAGTGGAGACCAAGATGACCTGCCTTCCAAATCCACGCTGGGCAGGAGCCCCTTGAGGTCACTGCGCTTTCCAGTCCGAGGGACCCGGACCAGAACCGGAACTGGAGCCGGAAGCGGAAGTGGAGCCCGCGCGTGGCCTGGGGAAGGCGCGAGGCTGCAGCACAGGGCACATGCCCAGTGAGGCATTTCCCGGGTTCTGGTAGGCTCTGCGGAGGCGGCGTGTGGAGCGTGGGCATTGAGGAGCGTGAGCATTGAGGAATTTTATGCAAACAACTTTCCATTTTTACGCCACTAGCAGTTGGGAGAGACATATTATAAATGTGAACTTTAACGGGTTTACAATCTGGCACTCTTTTAATAATTGTTTTTATTTCAAACACTTCCATATCAGAATGATATGGATGGATGTTTACAATGAGTAAATTTGATAAGAGTGGAATAGTCCGTCTCTGCTCCTGATGTTTATTAAATAGAAAGACTCAAAAATTGTCCAATTATTCTGGCAAAACGTGCACGAACGAGTGGTATTTGGAAGTTTACTTTAGAACCCAAATGTCACAGACATCTGGACGCAGAGATTATGCAGGAGAGACCTTTAGAAATGAACTGCCGATCGCTGACTTTGTCACGGCGCCGAGCAGTCACTCCACCTGATGTTTATCTTCAGGACAGACTTTGTATCCCGCATCACAAAGTGCTTAGGAGTTCACAGAAAGCGAGTAAGACCCACAAATAAACGAGTTATATTAGCAGATTGAATGGGCAAAACAATAGTTTAGGAAAAACTAAGGAAGAAGGAGAAAAATATGATTAGGCCAGGTGCACAGTCAGGACCTGCGCTCAGTGGTGCGTGCCTGTAATTCTGGCACTTCAGAGGCTAAAGCAGCATCACTTTGAGTTCAAGGCCAGCCTGAGCTACACAGCGAGACCCTGTCTCAAAAACCCAAAATAATAATAATGATGATAACAAAATAAAAGGTAGGTTCTTACTACATATATCCCAGGCTGAACTCGAACCTTCGATCTCCCTGCATCTGCCTTCCAAGTGCTGGGATGTAAGTGTGTACCACTGTACCTAATTTTCCAATAGTGTTTATTCACCTATTTATTTATTGCAGTATTGAGGATTAAACCACTCAACTGCTGAGCTACACTCTTAGCCTATTTTATCATTTATTTTAAAACAAGGTCTTCTCAAGTCGCTAATTGCTAAGGCTGTGCTCTAACTCCGCTTCCCATTGCCTCAGCCTCCCAGAGAGCTGGGACTGTAGATATACACCACCACACCCAGCTCCATAGTTATGTATTTTAATCTGCAACTTGAAAAGGTCGTACTTTACAATCTTTAAGGTGTCTTTCCAGTTCTAAAATATAGGTAATGAGACTTTAAAACACTATGAGTAGGGCTGGGGATATAGCTCAGTGGAATAAGCGCCTGCCTAGCAAGCGCAGGGTCCTGAGTTCGATCCCCAGTACCGCCAAAAAAAAACCACTATGAGGGCAGCATACTGTATGTATAAGAAAAGATTCCAACTCAGTGTCTAAAAACAAGGTAAGGGCCGGGGAAATAGCTCCGCAGCACAGCGCCTGCCTGGAAGGCACAAGGTCCTGAGTTTGATTCTCCGTACCCAAAACAAAAAACAAACAAACAAAAAAACAAGGTAAGATCCTTATTCTTCTGGAGAAATCCAATGGGAAGGGGAGACAAAGAGAGGTAATTATAAATTGATGAAATATAAGATTTGATTTAGAAATACAGTGAAAAAACTGCTTTTGAGGCAGAGTCTCACTGTGCAGTTCAGGGTGGTCTTTTTGTTTTGTTTTTGTTTTTTATGGTACAGGGGAACTCAGGACCTTACACTTGCCAGGCAAGCACTTCCGCCGCTGAGCTATACCCCCAGCCCAAGTGCAAGGTGGTCTTGAACTCACTAGGTAGCCCAGACTGCCCTGGAATTCATAGCAATCCTCCTGCCTCAGCCTCCTAAGTTCTGGGATTACAGGTGTGCACCAGGCACAGCTGAAAAAAAGTTCTGGCAAAATATTTATTACAGTAAAAAACACTTTGCCATTAATCCCCCTTAAAATTCTCCCACTCACCTTGAACACTCTTCTCCCATTGTTCTTTCCCCCCCTTTTTTTTTTTTTTTTTTTTTTTTTTGTCTTTTTGAGACAGGGTCTGGCTATGTAGTTCAGGCTGGCCTTGAGCTCACTATATAGCCCAGGCGGGTCTCAAATTTGCAAGGATCCTCCCGCCTCAGCCTCCTGCGTGTGCCACTGCGCCTGGCTTGTTCTTTCCAATTTCTGAAGTCTTTCATGAGTGTCTTTTTATAGCGCCTTGATGTCCTCAATTGATTGAAAACATTTAGAGAAATTTGTGGCAAATAAAAATATTATGGTGTGTTCTCATCTACTTTATTCATCAGGTCTTGCTCTGTGCAACTTCTGCTTCTTCCCCAAAATGTAGGTGACTGTGAAGGGTGAGTGTTTCGAATCAGTGCAGACATCAAGGCAACCAAGATCAAATAGCTGAAGACACCCCGGAAGGAGTACTTCCAGAACTGCTGCAGAAAGTTGCAAGGATGGTAGGGTATGTTCAAAGTGATGGGGAATATTTTCAGGGGGAATTAGTGACAATGTGCTACTGTAATACATTTATTTAAGAACATGAAATGTACTTTTTGATCACACCATATACTGTACTTGTAGTTGGTTACATATTCCACAAAGGAAGGGAGATGGGATTCTGGCTGGGTGTGGCGGTGCACACCTATAACCCCAGTACTTGCAAGGCTGAGGCAGGAAGATCACCAAGCATTCGAGGTCAGCCTGGGCTGGACTACTTAGTGGGGTCAAGGCCAGTTTGAACGTCATAGTGAGACCCTGTCTGAAAAAATTTAAACAGACAGGCTCCTACTCTAGAGAGACAGTTGGTCTGGGGCAGCATTTCACACATAAGCAGGGAACTCTGAGATGTGAAGAGAAATCCTTGGGTTTGGCACGTCGGGAAGTCAGGTGTCCTGCTCACCTACCCTTGTCTGCCTTCTTGTAAGTGTATTTTTTATTAATGCCTGGTTATTTCACAAAATACCGGGCTTTAATGCATAAATTTGGAGCAGAGCGTCCACAGCCTTGGTGGAGATCAGCAACGAAAAGACCAAGGCGGGGAACAGGCCAGGCTTCCCTGAGGAGCACGGCCCAGCGGGGTGGGATGCAGACACAATGCAAGGGTAGAGCCAGGTGAGCCAGGTCCTGCGGCCCGCCCCACCCCGCCCCACCCCACCTCAGCCCACCTCACCCCACCGAGGTACAAAGTTTGAATTTTTTATCAGTGCAATGGTCAGCACTTTGCGAAGTTTAAGCTGGACAGTGAGGGGCACAACCTAATTTACACTGTTGGGGTTTTTTTTGGGGGGGCTCTTTTTGTATTCTTGAGACAGGGTCTCTCTATGCAGTTCAGGCCGGCCTTGAGCTCACTTTGTAGCCCAGGCTGGTCTCCAACTTGCAATGATCCTCCTGCCTCAGCCGCCCGTGTGCCGAGATTACAGATGTGTGCCACCATGCCCAGCTGGGGGGAGCTTTTTGAGGCAGGGTCTCATTATGTAGCCCAGGCTGGCCTCAGACTCAAGGCAATCCTCCTGCCTCAGCCTCCCAAGTGCTGGTAATACAAGGGTGTGTCACTACACCTGGAAGTAGGCGCTAAGTTTTACATTTTTTTTCTTAAGTGTTGGTTATTTAAACTCATGAGTCATTTTCCCATAGAAACAGTATAATCACTCAGATCATAAATATCTTTTTAAGTGTTACAGAGTCAAATAAAAGTAAGGGATATACTATAAATTCAGGTTACAGGAAAACTAAAGCACCTCCTATAAAGAGAAAGATGAAGAAAAACACTCCCACACCTTCTCTGGGTACGGACATAAGTCTGGGAAGTTTCTTTGCCGTATAAGAACCTTGAAACCACTCTATTTTCTGCCTCACTGCTCCCAGAGTTCCGCGCGCTCTGATTACTTGTGCACCCACGAGTAGGCTGAACCCAACCTTGCTCCCCACAGAGCCCAGACTGCCTTCTTCCCCCCCTTGCTGAGTTGGCGGGTTTCCTTCAGTGTCGTTTAAAGTTAGGAAGCGGTCTGATCACAGCACACGCATCTGTAGCCGGCCGGGAGACTCTCGGACCTCACGACCATCTGCGTCTCGGTGACCCCGGGGAAGGTCTAGTTACTTAGAATCGGGCACTGCGACAGAGCACGAATGTGTTACAGAGCGAACACTGAAGAGCCCAGGAAGGGGGTGACTCTTCTTCCAGCTTTCTTTACCTCAGATCCCTGGGTTCTATACCATGAGCCCCATAGACAAATTCCTGTCCTCATTCTACCCAGCTAGTCCTTACGTAGCTCTGTGTATGGGTACTATCTTCTTTTACAGAAAAAATGAAACTAACTCGGCTCTTCTCAGGCAGTTTTGATTAAAAGACCCATAGGCTCCAGTCCCCCTCCCCCCTGGAATTCGCCTCTGGCCAGATTTCTCAAGTGGGGCTAAGTGCAGCGCCCACGTGGACTCGTCCATACCTCCCCTTTCCCCACAGAGCTCTCCCGGGCTGCTCAGAGAGCTGCCATCGTTACCTGCTGCTGTCCCTCTGCCTGAGTGGGAGCATCTACGGCTGCTTCCTGTTCTGAGCTGGTTTTGTACCCACTCCATGACTGACTTAAACAAGTCATCTACATGTTCTGTGTCTGTGTGGACCTGGAGGGAGGTTCAGGAGCTGTGTAACTCGGGCCCCATTAGGTGGGTGCAGTGGTGCACACCTCTGATCGCAGCGCTCAGAAGGCTGAGGCAGGAGGATCGCAAATTTACCAGCCTGGGTATTTAGGGACTTAGTGGAGAGCTCATCTCAAAGATTTACAAAGGAAGGAGATACACCTCAGTGCGAGGCCCTGAGTTACACCGCCTGTGTCACCAAACAAAGATCCCCAAAACTCTAGCTGTGCGAGTTCAAGGCCAGCCTACGGTGTATAGCAAGACCCAGTGAAAGAAAGCAAAGCCTGTGACTCTGAAACACAATTTTATTGAGTCCCCCTCGCTCGTGCCTTTGTGATTGTCCCACTGAGTGACTGAAGGAGCAAGAAGTGAGTGTCGTTAGCGCCACTGTACCGATGAGGAGGCAGAGGCTGGGCCGTAAACGCCAAGGTCCAAAGGACGGTGGCCCAGATCCTGCCTCCGCTCTCCGCTCCAGACTGCCCGCTCCCTTGCCCAGCCCCGGTGGAGTCAGACACAGGCCCAGCCCTGTCTGCAGCACCGCCCTCTGCCCTGCCGCTGCCCACCCTGTCACTCAGCCATAAGTGCCCGGCCTCAAACTTTCCCCGGTTCTGGGCACTGAACAAAGAGCTCTACACTGCGCTAAAACCCCTGATCCTGGTTTGGGGTTTTGGTTGGCATCTGAGGCAGCGTCTTGCTGTGCAGTCCAGGCCAGCCTTGAGCTCACTGCAATCCTCCTGCTTCAGCCTTCCAAGGGCTGGGATCACAGGCGTGCACACCACACCTGGCTTCTTACCTACCTTTTTAACCTTACACTCACTTGCCCCTAATATAGACACGCTAAATCCAATTTGCTAAGTAGTTTTTTTCCAGCACTGAAGATTAAACTCAGAGCTCACACATACTAGTGAAGCACTCTGCCCCTGAGCTGTAGCTGCAGGAAATGGGCAGATGTTACAGCGACTGCGTTCACTGGGCACGTTTTATGTAGGAGTCTATTCTGTACAACTCTAGGCTTGTCATGGTTTTTTTCTTTTGAGATAGGGTCTCACTATGCAGTCCAGGCTGGCCTCAGACTCGCCACGTAGCCCAGATAGACCTCAAACTTTCATTCATCCTCCTGGCCTCAGGCTCCGAGTGCTGGGATCACAGACCTGTGCCCCTGCCTGGCTGACCTTCACAAAGATAAGGTGTACTTCCTGACAGTGTTGAGGCATGGGTCAGCACAGAAGTAGTCTTCCTAAATATTTTGTGAGGAGCAGGAAGGAAAAGTGAGGAATACAGGTGGGAGGTTGTGTCAGTCTATTGGGAAGTACCCACAAATGCTGCTCACAAGAACACTGCGCATTTTATTTAGTATTTCCAAATGGCCGGGGGGAGTAGAGTCCCAGCATATACTCATACCATGTAAAGAGCATTTCTCTCTTTTTTAAACTGGCCTTGATATGGTTCCCCAGACTGGCTTTGAACACCTCTTCCTCCAGCTCCTTCTGAGGAGTTGGGATTCTGGGCAGCAGTCCCTGGAGAGATAGTTTTCAACGTCCTATGTGGATTGGAAATAGCTGTGAGTCGTACACTGGGAGAGGCTTAGCTTTCTGTGTCATATGATCCTGGTGTCATCAGCTGTGTGCCAAAAATTTAGCAGCCAAGGTTAAAAACTTAAGATGCACTGGAGCCAGGCGAGGTGGTGCACACCTGTAATCCCAGCACTTGGGAGGCTGAGGCAGGAGGATCACCATGAGTTCAAGGCCAGCCTGAACTGTATAGTGAGACCCTGTCTCAAAAAAAAAAAAAGCTACATTAGATTATTTCTTTTTAGGAACAGAAATCTGTATCTGTATAGCAGATTGTTATGGTTTATTTCTAGATGTTACCCCAAACCTGGGTTGCTCAGCCGTGAGGGTCTGGGTGGTGACTGGATCATGCGTGCGTGACCCTCGAGTGGAGTAGGCTGCTGAAGGGTTCACAGCCCGGTGAGATGCTGGGGGTGGAGCCTGGTCGGAGGCGGTGGCCACGGGAACATGGTCCTCGGGACTCCTCTCATTCCCTGCTCCCTCAGTCTCCGAGTCCTGCCTTGCTGTAAAGGGCTTCTTCCCTCTAGGTCGCTCTGCAAGCTGCCCTGCCTGGGAGCTAGCCGGCCAAGGAGGGAAACCTCCGCACACTGCCAGCCGTAGTACTGTTTGCCACGTTAGCTTATGTCAGGGACCGTGCCTCAGCAATGAGAGCGACTAAGAGATAGATGAAGACCAATCACTGCTCCTCTGCACCGCCCAGGTGTGAGGCACCGCACGAGTGACGCCCTTCAAGGCCGCGCGTGACGGTGGCAGAGCTGGGACAAGGAGCCTGGCATCCCATGGGAAGTTTTTCAGAAACAAAGCCATTCTTGAGCCCCGAGAAGAACCCCTGCACACCCTCCTCCGGCCTCTTTGTCTGTGGAGAACAGGGCAGCCACGCCACAAACGGCCTCTGTTTGCAGCCCAGCGAGCAAGCACCTCTACCCACCAGGACCTGTGCGGGTCACGTCCCACCTCCAGCTTGTGCATGAGAGTAGACAGAGAAGTGTTTTGAAGAATGAGCATGAGAAAGATTCAGCTCATTTTCCCTCTTCTTTTGCGAAAGCAAAAACTGTCTTGGAACAGTAGCTATCAAGACTGGCAGGTCAAGTGTGGTCAGTACCCGGAGAATTAACAGCCTGACACATGTACTCAGCAGAACAGGCCAAAAAGAAGTCATTCTTTAGGAAGGCAACAGGCACAGCTGGAAATACAGAGGATGCCGAGTCGGGTCTCCCGAAACGGACAGATGCAGCTGGAGGCCTGAGAGAACCAACACCCCCGCTGCCGGGGAATTGATGGTCTCACCTGTAAAGTGAGCGAGAGGGCGGGAGAAATCTTAAGGGTGATAAGACGGCCAAACCCAGGCAAAGGTGAAGCTGTGAAAGTGATTACAAAGTGGGGGGTTCTGAGGTCACTGCTTATTACGCTCCAGAGGGCGAGGCGGGGCCACAGCAGCAAACAAAGACCTCTCCCCAAGCCAGGCCCAGAGGCACATACCCTCAGGGCCCCCTGGGAAGTCGGGCGGGAGGACCTCACCTCTGACCCCAGCCTGAGTGACTTAGAACCTTAGCAAGGCCCTGTCTCACAGTGTTGGAAAGGGGCTGGGGCTGTAGCTCAATGTGAAGATCCTGGGTTCAATGTTTAGTATTGCAGCCAGCCGTGGTTGCGCACGCCTGTAATCCCAGCACTTGAGAAGCTGAGGCAGGAAGGTTGCCATGAGTTCAAGGCCACCCGGGCTACACTGAGTTCAAGGCTCTGTTGGGGGGGGCAGGCTCTGTTCAGAGCTGGAGACGGGAGGAACTAACAGGACTCCCAGAGCAGCAGCTGTGCAGCACTGGGATCTTCGATGAAAATCTCTAAACTATCATTCACCCTGAGATTCAAGGTGCGCTGTGGGGGAAGCACTTTGGCTCCGAGAAGGTGGTCCCTGGGTCAGAGCTCAGCTGTCCCGGCCCTCTCTGCCCATTCTGTGCTTCTCGGGAAGCGAGGAGATCCGTCTTCAGGCAAAAAAATACATATGTAACCAAAACAGTCCCAGGGTCCCGGGGACAGAAACACACTGGAATGCGGGGAACAAGTCTGAGCTTGGGCGCGGGCTGGAGCCCTGTCTCCACCACAACTTCTTCGCCTGGCTTTCATTAGGCAGAGAAGAAGCTCACTCACAGAGAAAGAAAGCCTGGCTTGAAAATGTGGATGTGTATTGCCAAAATTATGTCCTGGCCCTCTTACTGGATACAAATAATGAAGCAAGTACATATTATTGTAAATACACACTGCCCTCCCAGGTTAGGGGCTGTTTGAGGTGGGAAAAGTTTTGGTGAATAACTTTGGGTTTTCCTACTACTTTTCTTTTTGAGCCAGGGTCTTGCCATGTAGTTCAGGCTGGCCTTGAATTTTCAGCAATCCTGCCTCAGCCTCACCAATGCTAGAATTACATGTGTGCACCTGGAAGATTCCAGGTGATGGTCTGGGACCTGTACTTTGAGAAACACTGATTTAATTGGAAAGGGAATTAGTTAGAAAAAAAAGAAAATAGCACTTAGAAAACTCAGTGGTAGAAGCCAGGCGTGGCGATGCATACCCATAATCCCAGCACTTGGGAGGCTGAGACGGGAGGGTCCCCATGAGTTGGAGGCCAGCCTGGGCTACATAATGAGACTGTCTGTAAAAACAAAAAGAAAACAGCAAAAAAAAGCTCAATAGTAAAAGCGGGTCTATGTTCACCCCACCACCACCACCACCAAAAAGAAAACTTGATATGCGTGGCTGGTCCTTTAGGAAACTACACCCAGTAACTGATGAGCCTTTCATTTAAGTGAGACTAACTTGATTGTATTAGGTGATTTTGAGGTTCTACTGTTGTAGTAGCCCCATAATTACGTGTACATTAGCCCCACTGAGAGACAGTAATTTTCTCCACCTTGCCTTTTCCAGCATTTTAAAATTCTTTGCTTGAACCTGAATGAAGCCAAGCTGTGAATCATTTAATTAGCATATGCCAGACTAATTTGTTGAGCTCCAGAACTAAAGCAAATCTCAAATATCTTTCCCCTGAAGTATGAACCAAATAAAAGAAACCTGTCTGTTCAATAGAAAATAGTGAACTAGTTCAAATTAGAAATAAAACTTTTGATTTCCAAGCCAGGCATGGTGGCACATGCCTGTAATCCCAGTACTCAGGAAGTTGAGGCAAGAAGATCCCTGAGTTCAAGGCCTGCCTGAACTGCATAATGAGACCTTGTCTCAACAACAACAGCAAAACAAAACAAAGAACCAGGGAAGCTAAAGCAGAGGGAGAAGTAGCCTGGCGCTGTCCCCTGCCTTCTGATCGTGGGCGAGGAGGCTCGGCGTGGAGGGGTTCCAGGGAGGATGTGCCGCGCTCTCGGCCTCCTGGCGGAGGAGGATGGCGCTAAGCAAAGGGAGGCGACCAGCTGTCCACGTGCCTCGTGGAGTGGCAGACACTCTGTGAAGTACTGGGTGAGGTCAGGCGGTACAAGCCGCGCAGTTCCTGGGGCACGAGAGCTGCATGCCCTCGCCGTGGGCTCCTCTCACTAACCTTGCTGCACAGGCGAGGGCCTCAGCTCAAGGCTCGAGGAGACTTCTCCACGTTCACAGTAAAGGAGCCCACACCCAGCCTAGGTCTACATTTCATTCTATAACCTAGTTCCAGTTTTGTACGAGAAGTCTATGAGTGGAAATCATACAAGCAAGCCCAGGCACGGCACACGCACTTCACCTTAGCCTTTACTGCAGATCTTTCCTTTCTGGACCTCGCTGAAGAAATCTGCGGCCAAAGTGATAACTTCCTGTGCACATCCAGAAGTAAGGTAGGTGGCCTATTTCTCAGAGCAGTTCTCCGAGGCCAGCAGGGCCGTCGGCATGTCATGGTGGTGTTAGTCGCGGCAGCAACGTTAAGAGTCGTGGAAGACTGACTGCTCAAGTTGTGCTGGGCTGTTTTCAGTCATGCAGTTGCTGGTCCTTAGCACCTGCTTTTAATTTCTTTTTTTTTCTTTTTTCTTTTTTTGCCTTTCTTTGGGGCAGTGCTGGAGGTTGAACCCACGATTTCAAGAAAAGCAAGGGAGGGCTCTAACACTGATTTCTTTTTTCTCTCTTTTTTTTTTCCATATAGGAAATCGAACTCAGGACCTTGCATTTGCCAGGAAGGTGCTGTGCCATTGAGCTATATCTCTGGCTCTTTTTTTTTTAGTTTAGAAATAATTCACTAGGATTGGCCCTTGCCTGACTGTCTCATGTTTTATAAAATCATTTAAAATGTGATGTGTACATTATCTACCAACAAATTCCTGGAACAGTCTTTTCCCACAATTGTTGGAGAATTTATCTATTTCATTACAGAGCCACGATGTAAAATTAGCCTTCAGGCAAGAGGCACCAATTGGCTACACATTCAAAACTTGATTACGTGGAATAAAACATTTTGAACATAAACACCATTTGCTTCTTACTTGAATCAGGTCAGCTTTCTGGCAACAGAGTTTAAACAACCAGACTGCCGTTTACCCTAATGTCTGCATTTCAGGTATGCAGAGTTTCAGCTCGACCAAGGCGTAATCAGTAAGCAGAGACGTCGCATGTGCATTGTCTCCCAGACGGCAAAGGAGGCACGGCTTGGTTTCTAGCCTGTCAGACAGCCATCAGCTGTTCTCTGATGGTTGTCATGCAGGCCCACTCGAGCCAGGGGCTCAGCACTAAAGCTCAGGGCCTTCGTGGGTGTGGAGCTTCGCACTGCCGAGAAGACATCGGCGAGGCATGGTGCAGGTGGCTCTGCTGCAAACCAGTTACCACATGTAGGAGGGAAGAGCGCTACCCACCCCCTGCTGTTTCCCACCCTGCTGTCCAGTTACAGCACAGGTTGGCCCTCGAGGAATCATCTAATTACAGCAAAGGCTGAGTCATATGAAATTGCCAAGATTTGTCCAATTTGATCTAAAAAATTGTAATTTCACCCTCGTACTTCTGACACTGATTTAAGCAATCCATGGAGCAACATTTCACTTATATAAGACTCTTATTTATATTTTCTTGAGCAATATTTCATTTATATAAGCTATATATACACATATATATGCCACTAAATCCAGTTTATATGAGACTTTTTTGTTTGAAACAGGGCTTCCAGACTGATCTTGAACTCCCTATGTAGCCCAGACTTGCCTCCAACTCATAGTAATCCTCCTGCCTCAGCTTCCCAAGTACTGAGATTACAGGTAACACCACCAGACCTGGTTCCTGGCTCTGTGAGACACTTTTAAAACTCACTTCATATTGGCACACATACCTGTAATTCCAGCACATAGGAGGCTGAGGCAAGAGGATCACCAGGAGTTTGCTGCACAGCTGGTATCAGAAAAGAGCAGTAAGGGCTCACTGCCGCTGTGACTGGAAGGGGCATCTGTGGTCATCACCATAGCACGTTACAATCTAGGCCTGGCTGTTATGCACTGCCGTGTGCGTCATTTCACTTGGGGTCACAATTCCTAAAACTCTGACTTACAAAGTCAGATGCGAGCTTTTAATGGCAATATGGCAGTATTAAACAAATGCTTAACAATGAACAGACACACTGACAATGAGAAGGAAGCAATGCCCCATGCATTTATGTAAACTGCAAATCAGCAATGTCATAGTTGTGATTTTTCTCCTAGTGAGATTGGGAAGCGATTTCTCACACACAGATGTCTGTTGTGTGGTGAGTTTGGGAGCCGACTGATGTGATTAATAGGACACCTGTATTTATACACAGGGAGCATTTTCAAGAATGAGATACATTTTAGAATTCTGATGTAATACCTAAATTCTTGAGTATTAGCTATACACAAATTCTAACAATTTGATGAGCTCAATAAAAACCCTGTAAGCAGCTTTCTCTTTGATGGTTTTGTCTCTGCACTTAAATGCAGAGGGAAATGCGTGTGCAGCTGAGTCAGCGGCCCCAGCACAGCTCGGCTGCGCTCATGGCCCGCAGGAGGCCTCTGGCCTGGCAGACTGTGCACGGGATTCACGAGCTTCGCCAGTCTCTCTTCTTCCGCAGCTCCTCTGTGCTAACCGCAGCTACAGGACAGACACATAAGCATAGAAGATTTACCGTCCAGAGTACTGAGAGTTTGATGCTTTCCTCCGCTGTTTGGTGGCAAGTCAGAGATGGAGTTCACAAGTGCAGTCTCATAGTGACACTTCATTTTACTTTCTGAGACAGGATCTCCCCAGAGAGTGTAGGCTGGCCTTGAAATCCCTGTATAGCCCAGGCTGACCTCGGACGGGTGGCGATCTTTCTGCCTAAAGCCTCCTGAGTGCGGGGACTACAGGCATGCGCCACCACACCCCGCTTAGTGCAGATCTGACACAGTGCTGCATTTTAAACACACTTCCCAGGGAGCCCCTGCTGTGGCTCTGTGCACCTTTGAGTAGCAAGGAGCTAGACATCGCCACTTTTATGAACTGGCAGCGCCTCACAGGCAATGAGATCAACCCCAAACTACCCCCTTCCTCCTAAGCCAGTCTTCCTGTAGGGTTCTCATTAATTTCGACATGATTAATTCCACCTAACCACAGAGTTATGCAAGGCTGCTTCTAACCCCTCCCACCACTGGGTCCAAAGCAGTCACCAAGTTCTTCGGGTTCTTCCCACACGTCTCCGTGCCCAGCCCTCACTCACCGGAGTCCGGACCTCTCGTCCCCCACCGGGCCTCTTCTGGTCCCCACTGCGTGCAAAAGGCCACCCCATGGCGGTGCTGCTCGGAGAAACGCCACCTGGGACGGGTCCCTGGACCTCCGGCCCTAGTTTCCATTGCTTTTTGTAAATTAAGTTTATTGGTACACTTTAGGTGTATGTGACGATCACATTCCTCAGAGGGAATTTGTATCTGGGCATATTTTCATTCTTCTCTGTTTCCATTCTGCTACCCTCCCTTCGGCCCTTCTTTCCCTCACTGTTTACTAAAGTTTGTTTCCATTTTTCCTTTTTTCCCCTTCCTCCCTTTCCCCATCCCCCCCCTAGTTCCCTTCCCATCTGAACATTTTCTTCCTATTTTGAAATACGTGTTATAAATTTCAGTCCTTATTTGCATCCTCAGTTTCTCACAACAGAGAAACTATGCAGTATTTACACATCTATATCCTATTTATTTCACTTGAGTATGTTTTCAAGGTACGTCCATTTACCTAGAAATGGCTCAAGTTTATGCTTCTTTATGGCAGAGTAGCACTCCATAATATGTGGAGTACTATATATCATATAAAAACCCCCACTTTTTTATCCATTCATTGATTCATGGGCCTTGGGCTGTTTCCAAGATTTAGCTGTTACAAACTGTGCTGCTGTAAACACGGATGTGGGTATGTCACTGTGGTGTGATGCATTTAATTCTTTCAGGAAGGCACCAACAAGGGAAATAGCAGGGTCCAATGGGATCTCTAGTTCTAGTTTTTTGAGGAATCTCCACACTGATTTCCACAGTGGTTGCACCAGTCTACATTCCCACCAACACTGCAGAAGGGTTCTTTTTCCCCACAGCCCCACCAACAATTGTTATTGGTTCATTTCTGAACAGTAGCCCTTCTTTCTGGAGTTAGGGTTAGGGTTAGGGTTAGGGTTAGGGTTAGGGTTAGGGTTAGGGTTAGGGTGAGATGGAATTTCAGCCTTGTTTTAAATTGTGTCTCAAAAGACAATGATGTTAAACATTTTTTCATATATTTATTCACTGTTTCTACTTCTTCATCTGAGATGTATTCATTTCAGATGCCCATTTTTGGATTGGGTCTTTAAATTTGGGAGGTCTGATTTTTTTGAGCTATTTATATATTCTAGGTAGTTGTCCTTTTTCTGAGGAACAGCTGGAAAAATTTTTTCCAACACTCTGGGTGGTCTCTTCATTCTGATGGTTTCTTTTGCTGTGCAAAATCTTTTTAATAAGATGAGATCCTAGTTGTTAATTCTTTGTGATAGTCTCTATACAACTGGGGTTTTGTTCATAAAGTCTTTGCCTACACCAATGTCCTCAAGAGTTCTACCTAGTGTACTAGCAGATTAGTGTTTCTGTTTTAATATTTAGATCTTTGATCCGTTTTTATTTTAGTTTAGTGCATGATGAATGATATGGGTCTAGTTTTAGTCTTTGGAATGTGGAGAGCCAGTTTTTCCAGCACTATTTATTAAAGAGGGTATCTTTCTTCCAGTGAAGGTAGTTGGCTCCTTTGTGAAAGATAAGGTGGCTGAGTATGTCTGGAGTTGTTTCTGCATTTTCTAATCTATTCCATTGATCTTTGGGTCTGGTTTTTTTTTTTTTTCCTTGCCAGTAGCATGCTATTTTATCACAGTAGCTTTGTAGTACAGTTTCAAGTCATGGGTGGTGGTACCCCCTGCTTTGCCTTTGTTGTTCAAAACTTTTGTTGCCCAAAATCTGCCTTTGCTGTTCTGCGTCTTCTGGTTCTAAATGAACTTTAGGGTTGTTTTCTCTAGTTCTGTGAAATATGCTGTTGGAATGTTGATCAGGATTGGATTAAATCTGTGCAACAATTTTGAGCATATGACCATTTTTACTGTACAATGTTAGTTCTTCCTACCCAAGAACAAGGGACATTTTCCATTTTCTGATATCCTCTTAAATCTTCTTTTTCAGAGTACTATAGTTTTCAATGTAGAGATCTTTTACTTTCTTCATTAGATTGATTCCTAGGTATTTCATTTTTCTGAATGCAATCATGAAAGGTGTTTCCTTAATTTCTCTCTCAGTGAATTTGTTATTTATGCACGGAAAGGCTATTGAGTTTTGAGTGTTGACTTTGTATCCAGCTATGCCACTGAATTTGGATATTAAATTTAGGAGACTTTTGGTGGAGTTTTTGGGGTCTTCTATGTGGAGTATCCTGTCACCTACAAATAATGGTAAATAACTTCTTCCTTTCCTACCCTTATTCCTTTTATTTCTCTCTCTTGTCTAATTGCTCTGGCTAATGTTTCCAGAACTATGTTGGATAAGAATGGTGACAGTGAACACCCTTGTCTTGTTCTTGGTTTTAGGGTGAAAGCTTTATTTTTTGCCCATTTAGTATGTTGTTGGGTACTGGTTTCATCAGATCGAGGTAAAGATCATCTATTCCAATTTTCTGTAGGGTTTTTATCATGAGTGGGTGTTGGACTTTCTCAAATGCTTTTCCTTTATCTATTGAGATGATCATATGGTTTTGTCCTTGGCTGTGTTGATATTACATTTGCTGGTTTGTGTATGTTGAACCATCCCTGTATCCCTGGGATGAATCCTACTTGGTTATGGTGTATAATCTTCATGATGATTTGCTGCATTCTGTTTGCCAGTATCTTACTGAGGATTTTTGCATCTATATTATTAGGGAGATTGGCCTGTAGTTCTCTTTTTTTAGTTGGATCCTCCTTTGGTTTTGGTATCAAGGTAATGCTTGCTTCCAGGAATGAATTTGGGAGTAGTGCTTCCCTTTCAATTTCATTAAAGAGTTTGAGAAGCAGTGGCATTAGGACATCTCTAAATTTCTTGTAGAATTCAACAGTGAATCCATCAGGACCTGGGCTTTTCTTTGTTGGTAGAGTTTTATGTACATCTTCAATTTCATTGACTGATATTCATTTATTTTAAATTTTTGTATCTTCTTGATTCAGCTTTGGTAATTCCTATGTACCTAGGAAACTGTCCATTTCTTTTTTAAAAAGAATTAAAATGCTTTAATTAAAAATCACAAGAGGATGATATAGTGTGTAGAAACTGAAAATTTACGAACTGTTTAAAACCTGGAATCGCTGACTGTTCAGAAACTACACATATGGGTCGTGCGTGGTGGTGACCAGCAGGAAGTGTTGTGGATGATCTGCATTGTTCTAGCTGCACCCCCCACGCCACTCATCTCCGAGGAAAGCCTAACACTGATTAGATATTGAGCCAGGCTAGTGCTGCCAGCAGATCCAGTGATGGCAACCTGCCTATCAGTAGATCCTGCAGCTGGACTCATGCAGCACATTATTGTAGGATCCAGGCCCTCAGCTGGATTCTTTGGTCTCTAGTGTGCGGACAGATTTCCTGCACTCTCTTGTAGATGATTCTTTGGGCTACTATTACACATAATCTTATAAATATGTGTCCTGTATTATATTGTTCTCCTTGAAATAAGCCCCAAACCAGAACAGTAGGTACTGATGCTCTTCTGGATTTCTGTAGTATCCATTGTGATGTCACCCTTTTCATTTCTAATTGTATGGATTTGAGTTTTTTATTTCCTTTTTTTCATAAGGTTGGCTAAAGATTTGCCAGTTTTATGTAATCTTTCAAAGAATCAGATCTTGAATTCACTGGTTCTTTGTGTTGTTTTATTAGTCTCCATTGTAATAATGTCTCTGATCTTTATAATTTCCTCCCCCATACAAGCTTTGGGCTTGATTTCCCCTTCTTTTTCTAGAAGCCTGAGGTTATATGTATTTGTGTGTGTGTGTGTGTGTGTGTGTGTGTGTGTGTGTGTGTTTGAGACAGGGCCTCACAATACAGTTCAAGCTGGCCTTGGGCTCACTTTGTAGCCCAGGCTGGTCTCCAGGTCACAATGACCCTCCTGCCTCAACATCCTGAGTGCTGGGGTTACAGACATGCACCACCACGCCCAGCCTGAGTTTTAGTATTAAGTTGTTTATTTGAGCTCATTCTATTTTCCTGATATGCGAATTCACTGCTATAAATTTCCCTCATAAGACTGCTTTCATTGTGTCCCATAAGTTCTGATATGTTGTACTGGCATTATTTAGTAGTAGAAACTAATTTTTTCTTTAATTTCATCTGTGACCCATCGGTTGTTCAGAAGAGTGTTACTTAACTTACATGCATTTATGATGTTTTTGTGGTTTCTTTTGCCATTGATTTCCAATGTCATTCTACTATAGTCTGATAATATGCATAACGTCAATTCCATTGCATTTATGTAAGCATGTTCTATGAGCTAATATGTGGTCTATTTTGAAGAACATCCCATGTACAGCTGAGAAGAATGTGTATTCTGATGTTGTGGGGTGGAGCACTCTGTTGACATCTACTAAGTCTATTTGTTCAAAAGTTTAGTTCTAATATTTCCTTTTTTTTGTACCGGGAATCAAACTCAGGACCTTATACTTGCCAGGCAGGTGCTCGTGCCACTGAGATATAACCCTGGCCTAGTTCTAATATTTCATTATTAATTTTTTCAGTTTTTTTGGGACAGGGTCTCAGTAGGCAGTTCAGGCTGGCCTTGAGCTCACTTTGTAGCCCAGGCTGGTCTCTAACTCCCAGTGATCCTTCTGCCTCAGCCTCTCGAGTGCTGGGATTACAAGCGTGCACTACCAAACATGGCTCATTATTAATATTTTGTCTAGTAGATCTGTCTATTTCTTACAGTGGGGTATTGAGGTCTCTCATTAAAATTGTATGAGTATTTGTTTGATTTTTCATGTCTGTTAATATTTGTTTTATATAGTTTGGTGCACTGGTGTTTGGTGCATATATATTTGTGATTGTTATCTCTTCCTCTTGGGTTGTTCTCCTTACAAAGATGTAGTAATCTTCTTTGTCTCTCTTAATCAGTCTTGGCTTAAAATCTACTTTATCTGCAAATAGAATAGCTACCCCTGCTTCTTTCTGGGTTCCTATCATATGGAGTATTGTTTTCTACCCTTTGACTTTCAGTCTGTGAATTTCTTTTTGAATTAAATGTATCTTTTTTCTTTTTTTTGAGACAGGGTCTTGCTGTGCAGTTCAGGCTGGCCTTGAGCTCACTTTGTAGCCCATGCTGGTCTCAAGCTCACAATGATCCTCCTGCCTCAGACTCCTGAGTGCTGGGACTACAGGCACGTGCCACCATGCCTGGCTCTGAATGTGTTTCTTATATACAGCATATTGTTGGATCCTGCTTCTTGGTCCTTTCTCTCAGTCTGTTTCTTTTGATTGGTGAATTGAGACATTAACATTGATGGTCATAACCGCTGTGTACTGACTTATCTTTATCATGCTATGTACTTGCCATTAGCTTCCTTTCTTCCCCTCTATGTTTAATGGCTCACCTTGCCTGGTGGATTTGTTCTCTTGTGGTTCTTGATGGTATAATCCTTATTATCTCTTTCTAGCAACTAACTTCAGAACATTTTGGAGTGCTAGTTTGGTGGTCATGAATTTCCTCAGGTGTTCTTTGTCATGGGAGTATCTTATTTCTCCATCAACTTTGAAGGTACACAAATATAGGTTGGAAGTTGTTTGCTTTAGTGCTTAAAATACTTCACTCCAACCTCTCCTTGACTTGAGAGTCTGTGTTGAGAAGTCAGCTGTGATTCTGATGCACTTTCCTTTATAGGTGATTTTCTCCTTTTCTCTAATAGGTTTTAATATTGTTCTCTTATAATTTTTGGGATCTTGATTATTATATCCTTGGTATAGATTTTTTTATCATGGCTAATTGGAGTTCTATATGGCTCATTACTGTATGTCAAATTCTTTTTCCCTGCTTGAGTTTTCTGCCATGACTTCTGTGGTTCTTTTGTTGTTGTTTTGTTTGTCTTTTTGAGCCATGGTCTCTCTATGCAGTTCAGACTGCCCTTTAGCTCACTTTGTAGCCCAGGCTTGTCTGGAATTCACAACAATCCTCCTGCCTCAGCCTCCTGAGTGCTGGGATTACAGGCATGTGCCACCATGCCCGGCTGCCGTGACTTCTGTGAATATTTTTTTTATATATTATTTTTGCTATCTCCTGCTTTTCCCTTGACTCTAACCAATCTTACATTGTTCTTCTTTGCATCACCTGCAGCTGCTGGGTTGATTTCTCATGGTCCTGTGTTGTTTTTATGAAATCTTTCTTTTCATGCTCATTAATTGAAACCTTGTCTTCTATACCCAAGATCCTGTCCTCACACTGACTCATATACTTTCAATGGATCATATGCTGCACATACTTTCAATGGGATTTTTAATGTCTTGGATATCTAGTCCATTCCACCTTTTCTCTTTGTTTGGCATGCATGGTTTCCATCATTTTCCTAAGCTCCTCCATTAGTTTTTATCTGTGTCTGCTCTAGAGTTGCTAACAAGTCTTTCATTGTGGTCACCATTTGTGTAGTTGTCTGAGAAATTATTTCTGATTGGATTTTTTTCCACAGCCTCATGCATTTGCTTTGTCCCTTCCACGGTCACCACTTCAGAGAGTAGGGCCGGGTGGATTTCCCATTGTCCCACTGCATTGCCCCCTGGCTTTGCTTTGGGTGAGCCTGAAGTCTGGGGTTGCATCTTGTTTAAGTGCCTTCTCATTTCTAACTTTTTTGAGACAAATCTCACTTTGTACTTCAGGCTGACCTTGAACTCACTTTGTAGCTCAGGATGGCCCTGAACATGAAGCGTTCCTCTTGTCTCAGCCTCCTGAGTTCTGGGATTACAAGTGTGCACCGCCATGCCTGGTACCTATTTTTTTTAAAGGTTAATTCCTTGGTTGATGCTCGTAAATTGCCTAGGGTGAGTAGCATCATTGCTAGTGTTCAGACTCCCATAAGAAATGAATATTTCTCAGAGGTTGGTGGGTGTAGCTGGCTTTTGGGTTTTGAGTCTGTTGCAAGATTTCACCTCGTCAACTTATGAGGGTTGAGAAGTTGCTGCCTATGTGGCCCAGCCCCTGGTTCTTAGGCACTGGCCTATATATTTTTTTGACCCTTAGGCAATCTCTGTCTTGGCATACCAGGAAGAACAACTGGTTAAAACAATTGTTACTTTGCTGAAGTGGTAAAAGCAACAATAACAGCAGCAGCAAACCCAGCCTAGAAAACCACAAACTGAGATAAATATTAATTTGCCACTTTAACTGTATGAACTAGATTTTTAGTCATATAACAAACTCTAAAACAAAGTAGAAAATTATATGAAGTAAATAAGCCCTCAATGTATAATTTTACTCTCAGAGTAAATTTTAAAAGAGTTTATGGAGAAATAAAATAGAGAAAAAGAAGAAGAGGAAGAGATTAGAAGCAAGGCTGGAAGAGAAGAGATCGCACAAACTGTGGAAAACTGGTGAAGAGAGGAGGGA
Source organism: Dinomys branickii (assembly GCA_004027595.1). Lineage (NCBI taxonomy): Eukaryota > Metazoa > Chordata > Mammalia > Rodentia > Dinomyidae > Dinomys > Dinomys branickii. The sequence continues at coordinate 48,636 of PVLD010010373.1, read as the reverse complement.
AGAGAGAAAGAGGAAATGAAAACAAGAACAGGACCATAACAGACATCAAGAAACCATGTTCACATTCCTATAAAAACAGAACAACCACTCAAGGAAAAACAAAACAAAACAAAAACAAGGAGAGAGAGAAAGAAAGACGGAAAGAGAGATAGGTGTCTACTTCAAGGCGTGTCTCTGCTGTCACTGGTAAACAGCAGGCACAGACAGAGTCCAGATCCAAGCTGATTAACCCCAGCAAGCCAGCTGTGTCTTCACAGTGGAGTACTGGATCATCTCAGCAAGCCTGCAGTTTCCCTGAAGTTCAGGCTGGTTTCTGACTGTGAGGCTGGAACCAGAGCTATCCAGCCTATGGTGGTCCGTGTGCCTCCTCTGGCTTGAACTTTGGTCCCTGCCAGCTCAAACTTAGCTTGGCGACTTCCTGCTGACTTGAACTCAGCTCCTTTACCCACACACTGGAGCTGCTAGATGGAGCCAGCAGCTGCTCTGAGTTCTAAGCTCAGTTGGCCCCTCTCCAAGATGGCTCCTGGCCAATCGTCTGCTCCTAGCGGACATCTGAACATGAAAAACTCACTAGCAACTGCAGTCTGCTGTGTCTACTGGTCCACTCCACTGTGCATTTCTCCATGGAGGCCTGTGGGGTCCCTGTGCATCCGCAGGTTGGAGCCTCCCCTTGCATACCTGATTCCGTGCTGAGGAAGAAAGCACCACCTGCCACCTGGTCCTTCTTTATTGAATTCAATCTCTTTGCTCTCACTTCAGATACGTCCTGGGTCCTGAGGACCCACTTCCCTCCTCCTTCTCTTCCTCACATTGCTATATTCCAGTGTCTCGACACCAAATCTCAGAGAGACCCTTTCTCTGCTGCTCACCACTCTGCCATCTTCCCGGAAGTCCTGGTTTCCACTCTGACCTCTAAGGTTCTCTTATTCTTACGTGAACCTATGGATTACTTGCTGTGAGCCAAACGAATCCCTTTGACACCCTCGATTCTCCTCAAGGTCAAGTTCCACGTCCTTCAAGAGGCGGAGATCAATGGCTCACAATCCAGGCAGCATTTCCCGGGTCGCGGAGGGTAATTAGGGTTCCCACAGAGTAGCTGTCACTATCCTTTTGTATCACTGGGCCTGTGCAGTGTTCTTCATCACTTGAGGAAATCCAAAAAGCTGAACATTTTACAACCAGGTCAGCGATAGCAATGAGAGAACAGTCCTCATAAGTCTTTCCTTTTGCCCCAAGCTTCTTGCTAAGGAAGTTTGCCTTGCTCATCCTTTTGTTTCCAGTATTTAATGCAGTGTGTGGTACCAGGAACACGTTCCACCGAGAGCGAGGGTTTGGAGCCAGAGGGAAAATGTAGATGTGGTGGGGGACAGGGGGTGGGAACCAGGACCCCTGCATCCTCAGCAAAATCTCCTCTACAGAGCTACAGCCCCGCCCCATGATTTTTTAGAACATGGACCAAAGACCAAAAAAAAAAATAGAGGAAGAAGAGGAGGAAGATGAGTAGAAGACAGGAAGCAGAGGAGGTCACACCAGTGTTGGCTCTAAACGTGAAAACAGCCTCTTCATCCACATATGTGTTAAAAGATAAACCTTTTCTAAATTAATTTGTTTGCAGCACTGGAGATAGAGCCCAGGGCATTTGCACTGAGCTGTATCCCCAATCCTTCCTTTCTTTCTTCCTTTCTTTCTTTCTTTCTTTCTTTCGAGAGAAGGTCTCACTGTGTAGCCCAGGCTGGTCTCGAAAACACGGTGATCTTTCTGCCTCAGCCCCCAGAGTGCTGGGATTACGGGTGTGCAGCAGCATTCCTGGCCAAGAAATTTGTTTGCATTTTATACGTGGTAGGGAAGTAGGCCGAATGACGACTTACCATGACACAATCATGCAGGTTCCCCAGCTTTCTCCTGCTCATGTGTTTCAGGAATGTGCTATGATCTCGTGTTTCATCTCTTCGGCGCTGAGTATTTTTTCGTACACGTCTCATTTCTCGAATGTGCCTTCGTATTGCACTCTGAAGACTCTGTCTCTGAGCCTCTTTTGGGGCGCAAATCTTCTGGGGCTGCACATTTGCTGCTGGCCTGTGGAAACTGACTTTCGGACAGCTGTGAAAAGTTCCTTCTGGTCCTGAGGCCTTGGTCTCCGTCCCGATCACCGGGGGCTACAGGGACAGCGGTCCCTGGGAAGGGGCCGGGGACTCCGTAGCTGCACTGCCCTTCCCCTGGCTCAGGCACACTGTGGCCTCCCGGTCGCACTGAGGCTCAGGGTGCTGTGGACCCCAGGTGAGGGCGGTGCAAGCGCCTTCTACAGCTGTGCGACTTGATACTCTTGGTTCTTAGTGTTTGAAAGGCAGCGAGAGCATCTTCCCTGTGCCCTCAACTGTCACTTCTCTTTCACCTCTGCCTTGGGATCGCACTCTTGTTTCTTTGCATCTCCTGCTACCTTTTTTTTTTTTTTTTTTTCTGGTACCGGGGATCGAACTCAGGACCTTGCACTTGCCAGGCAAGTGCTTACTCAACTGAGCTATATCCTCAGCCCCTCCTGCTACCTTTTCAGCTCTGGGGCCTTTTTTATTTGTTTTTTGCAGTGCTAGGGATCCAGTCTAGGGCCTTGCTCATGCTAGACAAGCACTCCACCTCTGAGTTACTGCCCAGTCCTTTCTTCAACATTGAGACAGGGTCTTTCTAAGATGCTTCACTGGACTTGAGCTAATGCTCCTCCTGCTTCAGCCTCCTGAGGAGCTGAGATTACAGGCCAGTGCTGCTGTGCCTGCCTTTGTTTAAAGCTCACATTATTGCTGATGGCATTGTTCTTTCCGGGGAAAGGTGAACTGCTCTAATCAGAGAAAAATGCTGCCTACCGCCCGCAGTCAGCAGCCGAAGAGGCCTTTGTTATTTGGGGACTGAACATGTCCACCGAATCAGGCACCCAAAGCTGCAGAAAGGGTGTCATGGTGAAGGAATGGGATTCCGTCTTGGGCCGGGGTGGGAGGACAAGGGTGGTGTGCTTGGCACTGAAGGTTAAGGGTGGGGGAGAAGCTAGTACCGGGGCCTCCACTGACAAGGACAGGCAGGAGTGTTGGGGAAAGGAAACGACAAAGGGTCTCCGGGACCCAGGATCCACTCTGACTCTAAGCTCTTGTTTTCGCATCATTAGAAACAAAGGGAATAAGGGTTATCAATGTATATATTTTTTGAGACAGGGTCTCAGGCTGGCCTCCAACTCATGAAGATCCTTCTGCCTCAGCCTCATAAGTGCTGGGATTGCAGGTGTGTGCCACTACATCTGGCTATATGATTCAACTTTTAAAGAAACTGCCAAAAGATTTCAGAGAGTGACTGTGACCCCCTCGAACCTGCCGGCTATGGATGGGCGGATTCCCGGCATCGCTCTCGCTGGCATTTGGAGTTGTCCTTGTTTTTCTCAGGGGCTCCCGGGGGGGGGGTGCTGCCCCACGTGCCTTCCCAGGAGCTCCGGGGGGGGGGTGCTGCCCCACGTGCCTTCCGTCTGTCTCCCAGTGCTGGATGAGATTTGGCGTCTCTCCATGTGCTAGCTGTTTTCCTCTGCGGCAAAATGTCATGTCTCCGGCCAGTTTTCCAGTAGGATTGTTTGCAGTGTCTCTTAAGGTGCCTTCTAGGGTTCTTTGTATCCTAGATGCCAGTTACCTGTCAGATAGCCCCTCTCTCATCTGTGCTTTGACTTTTCACTAAAAATGGGGGGAGCAGGGTGTCCTTTGCAGTGCAGGCTAGACTTGAACTGGGCTGGTCTCAAATCTGCCTCCTGAGTACTGAGATCACGCTGTGCACCACCATACCCTGCTCAAGAGATACTTTGGTAGAAGAAAAGCTTTTCTTTGTGATAAGGTCCAACTTACCAATTTCCCTTTTAAGGATTCAGTTTCCCCTAGCCCCTAATTTCAAAGATTTTCTCCTGTTCTCCACATATCTTTTTTGTTTGTTTGTTTGGTCTGATTTTCTTGATCTCTCGCTTTGAGGTCCAGGCTGGCCTTAAACTCAAATCCTCCTGCCTCAGCCTCGTGAATGCGGGGATTACAGGTGTTACAGAATTACCACACCCCGTTGACATTGCAACATCTTAAAAGACAGATTAAGCAAGGGCCTTCTATCAGATTTTTAAAAACCAAAATGATCAGAGCCTTCATCTAGTCCTATGGGAGGCCAATACAGAATGTCACATAGGTCTGACAGCTGGCCTGCGGTTCTTGATACCCTGCTAATCCCAAAGCAAACAAGAGCTTCATGGCCAACAGTAGCATTTCCTCCTCAAACCTTCCTACAGGAGCAGGTATTGATAAGGGTGGCAATTAGCCATTTTACTACCTGTTGTAAATGAACAAAAGTAAATTAATAATGAAACCTAGAATCATAAGTACTAGATTGGCAAACTCCTCTCTCCTAGAAATCTGGCGGTTACGTTTTATGACCATCAGTTACAGTGTTGGCTAAATTAAGCAGTTCTGACTGCGCCTTCATGTACACGTACAAGAGAGCACTTTAGAGATTCCACTTCTGGGCAGCTTGTCCTGCAGCAACAGACACCAATGCACCATGCATGACAGCTTCTTCTGAACCGAGAAGAAACCTGCAGGAGCGGGGTCAGGGCTGGGGACCTGGGGAGGGGAAATAAACACGTGTCACCACACACAGCAGCCAAGCGCCAGCTGCGTCTGGAATGGGGAAAGCCTGTAAACCGGCCAGGTATTAGAATGACAGAATTTTAAAACTAGAAGGAACATGGATTCATGAGGGGGTTTTTGGTTTTTAATTTTAAAACAGGGTTTTTGCTAAATCACTGTTACCCAGGCGAGGCTTGAGCTTGCTATTCGCTGGCCTCAGCCTCTTGGACCACGCCTTTCAGCGGATCGAAGGGGAGCCCAGGGCTGCTTTGACCTGCCTGGGAGCGTGTGCATCACCTTGACTTGAGCAAGAACCGCTTCGGATTAGTGAAGTTCCAGGGGCGTCTGTACACGACTGACACCCAGCAAATCCAGGGGGTCAGACACATCGGATGTGGGTGGCGCCGACCCATAAGCCTGTGGCTTGGACAGAACAGCAGGCAGAAGGGGAAGGGTCTCCCTCTGGAGGAGCTCTGCTCTTCGCCACTGTCTGCGCACGCTTGTCTGCTCTTCCTGCAGTCGTCCAGTGCAGGCTGCGGCCTCTGCAGGGAGCCTCCGCCTCCAGCCTTGTCCGCCGGGAGCCCAGGCTCTCCAGGGGTGGGCATCACCCTGGACCCTTCCTCCTCTGATGCCAAAGACGCCATTGCAGCTTCTGCTTCTGATCCCATGGTAAGTGCTAATAAGCCCCTCGTATACGGCCACATGTATTTTAGATCGCCTCTGTTCCTCTAGAGAACCCTAACACAAGGCGGAAGACACGCAGACCGTCGGTGACGCGGCCGGCGATGGACTTCAGGGTCGATTCTCACGCGCCTGTCACTGGCCCTACTCTTGGGAAAGGAAGCAGCGTGTCCGGGCCTGGGTGAGGCTGGCAGCGGGTGCCCGCGCTGCCCCGGGGCTGTCCCCGCAGAGAGGGCACGCCCTCCCCCAGGACGGAAGATGCCGTCGAGGGGCACATGGGTTCCCAGAACTGGGAGTCCTCGAGCCCTCGTCTTGTGAAGCAGAATGAAGTTCGACTTTCTTAAACAAGATACCTGGCCCCTCAGGCTGGGCTCCTGGGAGCCGGCCTCGCCCGCGCGTCCGCAGCCCTCAGCGGCTCACGGCGGCCTGGATTCTGGCTGGGCCGCCCCCTCCTCGGGGAGCGGCCCCAAATCCCCGCCCCGCTCCGCCTCCCGGAGATCCGCCGGCCCAGCCGGGGAGTGGATGGAGGGCGAAGGGGAGGGGAGGAGAGGCGAGGGGAGGACACCCGGGCTCCGAACGGCGCTCCGCGCGGCC
>PVLD010010373.1:0-42630 GCA_004027595.1 Dinomys branickii | reverse complement strand
AATCTGCAGGGGTTCTGTGAGTCGTCCCCAGGGGATCTGAACACCGAACACGGTGTAAGCACTATGCAAACAGTTTTCTGCTATACTGGTTAGGAATCACCAAGAAAAGGTCTGCATATTCAGTAAAAATGTATTTTTTTCAAATATTCTGGATCGACAGTTGAACCTGTGCGCTCAGAACCTGCACATGATTGAGTATAAGGACCTTGAGGGTCATGGGAGTGGAGGGGCCAGCGGAGAGTCAGCAGCCCCCAAACAGCCCGCGTGCCAAGGTAAACACTCATCTTCGCATATCTGAAAAAGAATATAGGCCAGGCGCGTATCTGTGATCCCCATGCTCGGGAGGCTGGGCAGAAGAATTTTAAGTTCCTGGCCAGCCTGGGCTACGTAGCAAGTTGGAAGCCAGCCTGAGCTACACAATGAGACCCACTCTCAAAAATGAATCATCAGTCAATCAGTCCAGTGCAGTCAATCAGTCAATCACCGATGTATTCGGTGACGGAGCACTTGATCCCCAGCAGCACACATGTACACGTGTATCCATACACATAGAATATCTTTATCAATTTCAGTACTAATGCTGGTAGTGAAAACGTCTTTACACGTGCCAAGAGTCCACTGTTGACCCGGGCTTACTGCAGAGGCGGAGGGCAAGGCGCTGGGGGATGTGCTCAGACAGGGTGGCTCATGGCGGCTCTGCGCCCCACTCCCTGTGAGGAGCAGCAGTGCTGCCTCTGGACTCTCTGAACCTGGGACCCTTCTTCCTGCTCACGGTGTGGTGCAGAGTGAGCAGAAGGGTTTGTAGAGGTGCCTGGCACAAGCAAGTGTCCCCCGGTGCTGGTGGTCATCATTCTCATCACCGTGCTTCACCTTTGGAGCTCGTACTTCACACGGGAGAAGTAAATTGCAAGCCCACCCCCTACCTAGAGTAATGGTTATTAATTGTCTTTAAAGTGGGTTCCGGCTCAGAGATATAAGGGTATGTCAGATTGGTCTGATTTAATTCGACCATATTCTTTCTTGATCTTTTTTGTTAAAACTTCATTTTGGAGTTGGGCATGGTGGCGCACATCTGTAGTCCTAGCACTTAAGAGGCTGAGGCAGGACAATTGCTGAGAGTTTAAGGTCAGCCTGTAGTATAAAATGAGACCATCACAAACAAACAAACAAAACCCCTAAAGCCATATCACTCCCATCCATCTGCACTAACCTTAAGTATACAAACATCTCTTAATTTTGTTTTCATCAGTCCAAGTCTGTAGTGTCTGATGAGCACGTTCACCCCGGGCGTGGGCACGTGTTTGTAACATACCTTGCTTCTCTTTACTTCCCCGGCCCTCTCATGCCCCTCTATACTTTTTGGTTCTCTTCCCAGGTGCAAAAGAACATTTTCATTTTTCCTATTATCTATCTTTTATTTTGCCCTTTAATTATATATACTTTGAGTTTCACATGTAAGAGAAACCATGTGACATTTAAGCTTGTGTGTCTGATTTCTTTCACTTAACATTATGGTCTCAAGCCACATCTGTTTTCCTACAGATTTACCCTTTTTAGAGCATAGTAGTACTCCATCGTGTGTAAATCCCTCTGTTTCTTTGCCTGTTCATCTCTGGTGGACATAGCACATGCTTCCAATATCTGCCTGCCGGGTTTATGCTGCTGTAAACATGGGCTTGCCTGTCTCACTGTACTGTGAGGTCTTTAAATATTTTAGGAAGATATCTAGAAGAGAAATAGCTGATTGAATGGAATATCTATTTTTGGTTTTTGAGGAATCTGCACACTGATTTCCATAGTGATCGTCCCAGTTCACACTGCCACTACCAAGGCAGAAGGCTTTTCCCCGGCTGCGGCTTCACCAGCATTTGTTGTTGGTAGATTTCTTGATGACAGCCATCTTTTCTGGAGTGAGATGGACTTTTGGCGTCATTTTAATTTGCATTTCTGTAATGGCCAGACACACAGAACATTCTTTTCATGTATTTATTGGCCATTTGTATTTTTGAGAAATGTCTACTCATTTCAGTTGCCCCTGTGTTGACTGGGTTTTGAGTTCTTTATGTATTTTAGATACCAGTTTTCTGACTGGGGAGTAGCTGGACAAGTCTTTTTCCCATTCCATAGGTTGTCTCTTTGCTCTGTTGGTTTTTTCCTTTGCTGTGTAGAAGCTTTTTAATTTGATACAATACCATTAGTTGATTCTTGATGATATTTCTTGAGCAATTGGGGTTCTTTTCAGAATGTTCTTGCCGTAGCTGTGTCTTCAAAAGTTTTATCCAATTTCATCTTCCAGCAGGTTAAGTTTTTCGGTTTTAATCTTTAGGTCTTCCCTCCATTTTTTATTTTATTTTATTTTATTTTGGTACAGGGAATCGGACTCGGGCCTCACACTTGCCAGGCAGGCGCTGTGCCGCTGAGCCGCAGCCCGGCCCTTGATTTTAGTTTAGTGCATGATAAGAGAGAAGGGCCTAGACTCAGTCTCCCACACGCAGAAAGCCATGTTCTTCAGCTCCGTTTGTCAAAGACCCTGTCTTTCCTCCAGCATTTGTTTCTGCCCCTTTGTCAAGGATCAGATAGCCCAGCGTCCTGGGGTTGTTTCTGCATCCTTTGTGCTGCGCTGCCGACCCCTACGTGCGTCTCTGTGCCGGCAAGTGTGCAAACTTCAGTAAGAGCTGAGACAATCGAGGGCAAAAACATGCAGCGTTCTACAGATTAGACACCGGCTTGATGATGAGAGCAGGTTTCTGGAGCAAAGTAAATGGGGAATGGGGTAACCCACTGGGCCCCGCATCTGTCCCTCTCCTGGGCAGAAGCTTTCTTTCCCTCAGTAAATATATTCTGCTCTTAAAAATAAATAAATAAACAAATGGGGAAACGCTCGAGGTGGCAGGTCCTGGAGGCTGCCCCAGCGGAGCGTTTCACAGCGCAGGAGATGCGGCACAGCTACATCTGTGGGGGCAGCAGACGCTGTTATTCTGAGGAAAGCCCCCCACGTCGTTGCTGTAGCTTTGGACGCACTCTGAGTTAAAATTAACTAGCTTCACCCCTTCTCACCGCACAGATCTCCTACTCTCCTCCCCCTTTCCCAGACTCTCTGTTTTACAAGTTCTGCCTCTATTTTCCATTTCCTGGGCATAAAATAGCAATACAACAAGTAGCAGGAGGGCTTGCACATTTGATCAACAAGCTACGAAACAGATTCTGGGAAGTCATCTCCCTGTAGTCGCTAGTATTTTTCTGGTGTTTGTGTATCTGACTGCCAGGAAGCGGTTAACAGTCTCCAGTGTTTTAGGCAAGATGAGTAGTTATCCAGTAAGTGGCAGCAAAAAAGCTGATAGGCTCATCTTTTCTGATGTCTCAGCTTGGATCCTTATGAATGAAGCATAATCACTGAGCAACTGGAGATGAGCCTGAAGGCAGAGGCTGGCAGTCTGCGCCTTCTACGGAGCAGACAGGGGCCCCGCCCTTCTGCTGAAAAGCTTCTGAAGGCAGCAGAGCTTCCTACTCGAGATCTGCCAACACCAGAAGCTTCCCCTTGAATAACTTCAGTCTTTTGTTGAGAGTCTCACGATGCAGTTCCAGCCATCCTTGAACTCACTCTGTAGTCCAAGCTCGCCTCCAATTCATGGCGATTCTCCTGCCTCGGCCTCCCTAGTATTGGGATTACAGGCATGTGTCATCAGACCTGGCTAACTTCAGTCTTTTGGGTATACAGTGAACAGATTCTTATGATTTACTATGATTGTTTTAAATTGATAACACTGCACTGCCGACATTTAAGACCTGACAACCACATGCTTAAAGGGAAATGGGAGGCGAAAACAATAACGAATGATTGTCATGGTCACTGTGCATCCAAGATTTTCCGAGATACTCTCAATTTCAAAAATTCTACTTTGTTATTCCTTCAGTTAGTATACTTTCTTATTAGAATGTGCATTCATTTGGAAAATTTAGTTTTTGTTTGTTTCCTGGGGCACAGTCTCCCTATATAACCTAGGCTGGCCCTGAATTTTCGGTGATCCTCCTGTCTCAGCCTCCCCAATGCTGAGATTACAGGCTTGCTTGTGCTACCAGCAAGGGAGGGGGGAATTCACTTTTGAGATGTCCAGTGTAGCCGGGCGTGGTGGCGCACACCTATAATCCCAGCACTTGGGAGGCTGAGGCAAGAGGATCACTGGGAGTTTGAGGCCAGCCTGGGTTACAAAGTGAGCTCAAGACCAGCTTGAGCTGCATAGAGAGACCCTGTTTCAAAAAGACCAAAAAAAAAAAAAAAGAAAGAAAAAGAAAAAAAAGAAAAGTCTGATGTTCTTAGGTATAATGTTATTATTTTTTGAATCAAAGTATCTTTAAAATATTACACAAAGGAGCTAAGCATATACTCTTACAATCTCAATACTTGGGAGGCTGAAGTGGGCGGATGGAAAGTTCAAGGCTATGCGGGAGGCACTGAGTTGAACTCCTAGAGACCCTACAAATAAATAAAAATAGATAAAATACTGCAGGAACTTTTCCTTGATTAACTTAGGAAAAAAGTAAATTTTTGTCTTCAAATTATGGGAAGACCCCCTGACCAGGCCACCCCGGCATAGAAGGTTTATGAACATCGGTCATGTTCCTGCTGTGCATTATAAAACATTTTATGGCTCCCAGTATTATGCACAGCACATGCAGACTGGTGAGTAGTTTTCAAGGACAGCTAAAAAGTAGCAATGTGGCTAGCCAGCTTCCCTGTTGCCTTTTCCTACTATCTGAAAGAAATTGTGGAAGTTCCAGAATGAGTGTGATACCAAGTTGCTAGTCAGGAACAATAGGGCATTTGGACTGTACTTGATTCTAATGGCCATGAGATAGGGGGTTGTCTTTGCCATTAAATGGGTTAAAAATTTTTGTGACCATTTAGCAGAGCATAGTAGTGCACACCTGTAATCTTAGCACTCTGGGAGACTGAGGCAGGAGGGTCAAGTCTGAGCCGAGCCTGGCCATTTAGTGACTTAGCAAGATTCTGTCTCATAATAAAATATAGGAGGAGGGTAATGATATAGCTCAGTGTGAAGGCCCTGGTGTTTGGTTTTGTTTTTGAGACAGAGTCTCACTGTATAATTCAGGCTGGCCCTAAACTCGTAGCAATCTTCTTTCCTCAGCCTCCCAAATGCTGGAATTACAGGTGTGGTTTCTAAAATAAAGGCAATTTTAAGATGAAATCCTTCAAAAGGGGGCTGTTTGTTTTGTTTTGTTTTGTTTGAGACAGGGTCTCACAATGTAATTCAGGCTGACCTTGAATTTATAGCAATCCCCCTGCCTCAGTCTCTCGAGTTCTGGGATTACAGGCATGAGCCAGCATGCACAGCTGACAATTAATTTGTATTAAAAGTGATAACCTCTCACTTCAGATAATCTTTGTGGAAAAGGAAGTCATGGAAAAGCTTGAAAAATTCCAGCTTTGAAATGTTTTTAAATTAATCTTTAAAAGGAGGCCACTTGAACTGGGGATATAGCTCAGTGGCATAAGTGCCTGCCTGGCAAGGTCCTGAGTTCGATCTCCAGTACCGCAAAAAAAAAAAAAGAAAAGAAAAAATAGGCCACTTAACATACGGAAATGCTACTTCCTTCTATTAAACTTGCTAAACAATTCAGACCTAAAAAATAAAAGAAACAGAGGGGAAAAAAGAAAGTATTCAGAGTTTAGCTGTGCAAGGTGGCGTATGCCTTGTGATCCCAGCTTCTGAGAAGGCCGAGGCAGCCAGATGGAAAGTTTGAGCCCAGCTGAGCAATTTAGTGAGTCTGTCTTAAATAAAAAAAACTTAAAGGGGACTTGCAGCTCCGCACTCCCCACGACAGGACGACAGGACGGGCGCTGCTTTATTGCTGTTGCTGCGTGGAGCGCTTTGTCACACCGACCTGAGGGTCTTCCACCGGGCTCCACACTAACACTCGCGCGGTACTGAGCGCTGTGCGACACGCTTTGTCGAGTGCTGGGAGCTTAGCTCACTTTCTTGTTTATCCTCCGTAAGCCGACTTGCACGGAACTTCTCCAGCCCGGGAAGCCTCTCCTGCCCTACCGACTCAGGGCCTCCCTCCTACGCTGCCTGGTCCGTGCTCTGCGAGGCCAGATGTGGTGGCCACGCGAGTCCAGCCAACGCTTCCCTGCCCTTCCAGGCAGGGCGAGAGCCGGCATGGGGGGATTATCTGAGCTCTGCCCACGCAGCCAGGCGAAAGGAGGACACTCACCGTAGGCAAGCTGGAACACCAGCCGGGCAGTCATCCCACAGAGCGGGGTTCTCGTTCCGGTTCTGTTGGTCCTGAGTTATACTCAAGCCTCTCTAAGAGTCAGCTCCAACATCTGCAACAGTGATGAGAGCACTCGGTTCCTGCACTTTTTGGAAGATTTATTTAAAGCACTTCAACTTAGTAACTGGCTCATAGGAGGCACTAATAAATGTGAGCTACTTTGTTAAAATCATTAGTATAAGTGGAAGAACGACACGACAGAATTTCGAAGTAAATCGGCGAGGTCTTCTGTGTGTGTGTCGTCTGATACGATGTGCTGAGCGTGAGATTCATGGCTGTCTTCATCAGGTTTCCCAACCAAGAATATTCTTCTGATCTGGAAACACGAGCAGAATTACTCTGCCTGCACTGAGCTGTTGCAGCACAGTTCGGCTCGGAGTATGAGCAGAGGAGATTTTAATGTCCCTTTCCTTGCTTCCCCTATAGGACTCTTTAGGGGACATTCTCCACCTACCCCTTCTTGGACAGGGACTGACCTATAATTTAATAACACTCTCATAATGTTTGATGAATAAGGGAAGCTCATATTCTTATCTTTCTGTCAGGAGATCAGGATAAATCCAACGATGGTACCGTGTCTGTTATCTGTGGGCCGAAGCTCCTGGACCAGCGGTGGCGAATCTGTGGTACAAGTGCCGCAGCAGGCACGCAGAGCCCTCTCTGTTGGCTCTTGAGCCAAGCGGCCCCAGCCACGGCTGGACCATCGTTCAGCATGGGAGCAACAGCACAGAGCACACTGACTGCAAAAGCTGGCCAGATGCAAAGTTTCACCTTTCAGTAAAAAGCTGTTAATTTCATCAAAAACACTGTTACTGTGTTTTTCCTTTAAGACAAAAGATTTTAATAGGTGAGTTGTTTTTCTAAAGTAAAACCTTGGTATCTGGGGTTAAGTGCAGTGCTGGCAATTTTGTGATAAGTAAGTGGGTTTGGGGTTGCAGACAGAGTTTATCTGTCCCAGGAAGATAAACAGGACTCAGTCAAAGACTGCCCAGAGCAGCACAGGTAAACGATCTAGCACTGGGCCTGGCGGTGCCTGCTGTAACCCCAGTGCTCGGGAGGCTGAGGTAGGGCTTTGACATGGGGAGCCAAAGGCGAGTGTGGGCTACCCAGCAAGACTCTTCCTAAAACACCCCCAAAAAGAAAGAAGAAATACCTGTTGAATTCCTGCCGAGGACCAGCCACTCTGCTTGTGTTCGCATACGGCAAAGACAGAGACCTGGTCCCCAATGCTATGACATCTGCATTCTCTGGAGAAGACAGATAATCCCCCAGGTAGTCACAGTGCAGAGTTGCCCTAGGGGAGGTGGGGATGCTGGGGGGCTGAGGCGAGGATGCCATTAGAAGTACTGAGGGAGGGGCTGAGTGCTGAAGGGCAGATTGCAGTTAGCAGCTGGGGACAGGAGACAGGAAGTCCAGAGATGTGTGTAGTATCTGCGGCAACCTGTGGCAAGATGTGAACTCCAGACGGCTTGAGTGGCTCCACCCCTACAGCCCTCCAGTGGCTGTAGCTCCCACGGCTTCTCTCTTGGGCTGTCCATGCTCTCTCCATACCATTTTCCTCAGACAATCCATGTCTGGCTTCTTAAACATCTGGGGTCTCCACTGCACCTTTGGCTGTACACCCACAGCTTCACACACTGCACTTGGGAGCACACTGCCCAGCCTCCCCAGCCTTCTGAAACCTGGGTGGAAGCCTTCCTGGCCCCACACCTCCTGCATTCTGCATGTACCTAAAACCAATGCCATGTGGATGGTGCCAGGGTCTGCTGCCAGCTGGAGCAGTAGCCAGACTTTCTTCTCTTCTGGCTGTAGCCTTCAATGACCAATTTCTCTTCTCTTTCTTTTTTTCAGGCCCCATCTTTACTGGAGCTTCCTTTCTGGCCAAACAAAATATTTTGAATCATTTTGTGGGCTCTTTGCTCTTGATTCTCAACATAAATCTAGCGAAAGCCCTCAGTAGTAGCCAAGCCACTGCCTCAACATTAAACTTCCTTGAAATTTCTTCAGCAAGATTAATCAAGCCACTGCCCTTAATCTCAGTCTCATGCAAAGTCTCTAGACATGAGCAAAATGCAGGTAAACTTTCTGCCAAGCCATAACACAAAGAAATTTGTAAGACACATATATTTTAAAAATTAATTTTTAGGTTCAAGGGAGAGAAAGTAGGCATGGCCTTAAGTATTGATGTGGTAGTGTCTGCTTATTCTGGTTGTTTGTATTGCTTTGTTTGCAGTCGGTACTGGGGATTGAACCTAGAGCTTTTGCACTGAGCTATATCCCCAGCCCTCTTTTTTGTTTTTATTTCCGAGACAGGCTCTTGGCAAATCACTAAGTTGCCCAGGCCAGGCCTGAAATTTCAATCCTCCTGACTCGACCTCCCAGAGTGCTGGGGTTACAGGTGGGCACCATGTTGCCCATTTTCTACATCTGCTTTGAGGAAGCCCTCATGCAGCCCAGTTAATGCTTCACCCAATAATTAATTATATTTGTGAGAAGAACTAGAATCTCACAAGTGTGCCTGGCTACTTCTACAGAGAAGAGTTGGTTTGCTAGTGAGAGGATTTATTGAATTTTCAATGTTCTCCTTTTTTGTAATTTTTCTGACCCAGAAATATGCTTTTGATTTTAGCAGGCCTCTCTAACAGCTGAATGAATGACAGATCCCAAACAATCACTGTTAACTGTAAATCAAAATGTTATGTTTTCTCAGCTATGCTATGACTCTTCAGTTTGTTTTCCTCCTATGACTGGTGAAGTATAATCCCCCACCAGCATGATGATTAAAGGCATTCTACCAGAAATATGGATTCCATTCTGCGGCACACGCTTGTCATCTCCAACTTCAGCTGAGCAGCCCTTGCTTAGCCCAGTGTCACTGCAGCACTGCATGAAACGAGGCATCTGGAATTCGTTCTCTATCCTTTCTAATTATAGCTTAATGTAGCAACTGCGCATTTTAAGATGATTACTCCTAGCAGATTTCTCCATTACAAAGCGTACTGGAATTGTTCGCTTCAAAATAATGTTGTTTTTACTCTTTTAAGGAGTAACTGTTGCAGTATGATTCTTCTGTATTTCAATTGTGCAATGTCTAAAGTTTTCTGTTTCCTAAAATCATCTCCTCTCTCCTCAGCATCTCCCAGCCTTAATCGGAACCCATCTTCCTGGTGACACACTGTCTTCTGCATGGGTGACTGGTCACAACTTCAGAACCTGCAGGGACCCTGCAGATAGCGTGGACTGATGACTGTCAACTTTACAGCATGCATGTGAAACACCACTCAGGGGCTGATTCTAGAAATAACTTTCACAGCACCCACGTCATTCTGAGCTCACAGACGCACATTGGAAAACCCTAAATCGCTGTAAACCTTCCTGTGAGTAAGGACTGTGAGGGTGAAGGTGGGACATCCTCGGTGAGTGCTGCTCTGAGTCCAGTTATGTAACAGTTGTTTCTGCAGCTGTTTATGACATCCCTCTCCTTACTGGACTGCCTCCTCATGAAGAGGCACTACCCTTGTCCTCGGGCGGGGGTGGAGGCTGTCAGAATAAATTCATCAAGTATTGGCACCATCAAAAAGCAACGACCTTAAAAGGACATGTAATGTTTTCTTGTGGTCCTCGCACAATCTTGGTGCACAGCAAATAGATCGTAGTGAATAAATGAGTGCATGACAAATAAATGAATGAGGAGGGACAGTAGACGACTGTCTCAGGAGATCCAAGAGCCCCCACCTAAGCTGAGCATGATGGCCCATAGGTGCAATCTCAACATTCTGGGAGGCTGAGGCAGGAACATTGCATGCTTGAGCCCAGTCTGGGGAATTTGGCCACTTAGAGAGACTCAGTGTTAGGGTTTGTATCTAGATGTCACTCCAAAGCCCCCTGCAGTCATTCGAGGTAGCCTTGTCAGAGGTGGCTGAATCTAAACTTTGTGATCGATTCAGAGTCCAAGGCTGGGACTAAGGCTGTGAGTGCCATGTCCTGCACATACAATAAAAGGGGCAGAAAGAGGCTTGTCTTCTCTACTTGTCGCTCTTGCTGTCTTCTACTGCCATGAGCTATTGCCCTCTGCCATGTGCCACCCTGCCTTGGAGCCAGCCGGATATGGACTGAAAGCTCCACAAACTGTGAGCTAAATAAACCTTTCCTCCTTTAACTTGTGAGTATTGGGTATTTTGTCTCAGCAGTGAGAGAAAAGTAACTAAGAAATTCAGTCTCAAAAAAAAAAAAAGCTCAGAAGTAGCTCAGTCAGGTGGCTCTGGGTGCAAACCCTAGTACCACCCCCCACAAAGTCCCACTGTAGTGGTCTCCAATAATGAAGATGTTCTTGAGGGGGTTGAGGGGAGGAGCTCACCTCTAGGAAAGGAAAGCCTTCCCTGGTCACTGAAAACATGTCTATTACTTTAGAAGTTTCTTTTTTACTCCTTGTAAATAAGTAGAAAGTATACACAGATTTCAGTAGTTTATGTAAAATATTAGCTCATGATCTGATTGCTCAGCAAAGAGTTTTGTCTGCGTGGGAGGTTTCACTCTGCCTTTTGTTGACTTCTGCTGATGAAGAGGTCGCTCTGATTTGCTTGGCTTCTTGATCTAGTATGTTATTCATCTGTAGTTTTGCTTCTAGTCAAAATGGAAAGCAACTGTAGTTTGTCATCCTTTCATGCTGGGAGATGACAGGAAGCTGGGTTTTATTTGTTTTACTCTTTGAAGTGATACAGCTGAGTGAGCCGGCGTAAGAGTTTCATTCTAACCAGAGCTTTTGCTTAACCACATAGAATAGGCTTCTTGCTGGGAGTGGTGGCACACACCTACAATCCCAGAACTCGAGAAGCTGAGGCAGGAGGATCATTGAGCGTTGGAGGCTAGTCTGAAGTGCATAGTGAGACCCTGTCTCAAAAAAGAAGACAAAAAAAAGAGGAAGAGTCTTCCCACGGAGCATCCATTGCCGGCTGAGCTTAGACTCTTCAAAATTATCAGCAGAAAAGATGGAAAGGTGATGGACATTCTGGTTCCAGAACATTCTGGAAGTAGTCCAGTGGCTCTGGAACCCAGTTTGGTCCCACATTTACCAAATACACAAGGCCTAACCAAAGATGCTCTGGGAACCACGCAGGACCCCTGGCCTCCTCATATCTTTAATTCTAACTTAGATTCCCTAAAATTATGAATGAAAGAGGCAACACTGATAAAATAAAGTTTCCTCTCAGAGACTTCAGGACAGCTGCTACAGGTGGCATTATGTCCCTGAAGGCCACATGCTCAATCCAGCAGGGCACACAGAGGCACCACGACATGGAAAGCACAGGCCACAGCTTGCCACAAATCTGCTTTTTCTTAGGTTACATCTTCACAGTTTTATTTATTTACCTTTTTCCACATTTTGAACGTGGACTTGTTTGTCTTCTAAGACTTTTGGATGTAACTCGAACTGCATGCCTGAAGCCAGAACCACTGTGTAAATCTAGAGTCTAACCCCTTCCATAAATAAACAAAGTTCTGGGTCTCTTGGTTGATTTCTCGTAGAGTACCTTTAGGAAAATAATTTCACTATAGGGATCATAATGTTTTACTCGGTTTTCTACAAAACAAAGTCACAGGAGATAAAAGGGGTCTGTGGGGTAGAGTGGTGCCAGGGGGCAAGTGCAGTTCTTGCTCATGGGCTATGGTGGGTCTAACCACAAAGGGACCTCACCAGTTCCGCTGATGGTGACATAACAGAGAAAGAAAGGTAGAGCCTCTCACGTACAGCGGCTTGGCAGCCTTCCTATGGCGCGCACCTGACGCCCTGTCCTGGTTGTGGCCCCTCGAGAGTGCCTTCCGGGGCGAGCCCCACCCCTCGATGCGGGCCAGGCCCCATCTTCCCAGCCTGGCCTCCGGGCTCCTGTGCGGTCACCCTGTGTCACCACGCTGAGCTCTGCACATCGCCAAGTGCGCTGACCCAAGAGTACAGCGCACTGCTGTGGATGCTGTGCACACCACACTCACCCTCTGTGCGGAGGGGCATGGAGCCACCGGAACTCCTCTTGGCCTCCTCGTGAGGACCAATCTACCTGCTCTTGTCTCATCCCCATAGACTGGTCTTTAGGGGCCGGAGGGAGGTTGACAGCACCCCACTATGTAGTTCAGGCTGGCCTTGAATTCACTGTGTGGCCGAGCGCGATTGCAGATGTGTGCCAGGAGGCGCAGTAGTTCAGATTGGTTTTGCTTGTTCCTGAACTTAGCAAATACAAATTCATGGACTGGCAAGTCATCCCACGCTCTTCTATGTATCAATAGAAGATGTTTCTGTTGTTTTGTGTTTTGATTTTTGGAGACAGGGCCTCACTATGTAGTTCAGGCTGGTCCTGAACTATGTGGCCCAGGCTGGCCTCAAATTCATGGTGATCTTCCTGCCTCAGTCTTCCAAGTGAATAGATCATTTTTTCAAAACTAATGAAATTACATTGTATAAATATGTGATGATTTGTTCAATATTGGAGTTGTTGCCATGTTTGGCTCAGCCTCTAGGGACATTCTTATACATGTCTTTCACTCAGCATTCGCACTGCTTTTATTTCCCTTGGATAAGCAGCTAAGAGTGGAACTTCTGGTGTAAGGAATCACCTGATAATTTTTCACTGTGTTCGTACATTTCACACAGCCGTGAGCAGTGTGAGAGCATCAGTGATCCCACACCCTCACCAACACTTGGTGGTGTCAGTATTCACATTTGTGGTACTCAGCGTGAAGTTAGATCTCCCAGTAGTTTCCTTTCGTGCTTCCCTCGTGACGAGTAAGGTTGGCCATTTGTATCTTCTTTTGTGGAGCACCTGTTCAATTCCTGCTCTTTTATTAATTGGGCTGCTTATCTTTTTCTTATGTCTGTAGCTCTTTGTATTCTGAATATAAGGCTTAACAGTCTCTAGGTAGTTATCTTTTCATTTACTAATATATTTTGATGAGCCAAACTTTTAAGCTCAAACTTTTGATAATTTTAATCAAATTTTCTTTGTAAATTGAGTTTTTTTCCCTTTCTATGAAATTTATCTGCCCGAGTTTGCAAAAATACTCTCCAGTATTTTCTTCTGAAAACTTTATGGTTTTAACTTTTACACAAGAGCTAGGATCCATCTTGAATTAATTTTAGTGCCTGGTGTGACAAAAGACTGTGGTCTGATTTTTCTGCACATGATACTGGTTATTCTAGCATCATTTGTGGAAAAGATTTGCTTTTTCCATTGAAGAGTCTTGGCACATCCATGAAAATCAGTTGACCATATATGCTTGGATCTATTTCTGGCCTTGATTCTAACTAATCTGTACGTCTGCTTGTGTCCACAGCGATTCCACACCAATTCCACGCTGCTGTGACCCCTACACCCCAGATGAAACCTCAAGATAGGGCCCAGTGAACCCCTGAATCTGCACTTCAAGACTGTTTTCACCATTTTAGAGTTTTACATCTTCATCTACATTTTAGAACAAATTTATTAAATTCAACAATGGTTTGTTGGAATCGTGATCGGAGTTGCATGGATTCTGAAGCTGCTCCAGGAGGAGAGGATATTTCTAAACATATGGAGTCACTGTGCTCAGAAATAGTTTTTCATTTATTTAGCTCTTTACAATCAGCAATGGTTTGTAGATGTTGGTATACACGTCTTCTTCATAATTATTAAATTTGTCCAATATTTAATATGCCTTAATATTATAAATAATATTTTAAATCTTTTTTTCTTGCGCTGGGGATCAAATCCAGGGGCTGGCACGTGCTAAGCTGGTGCACAAACATGAGAAACCCCATTTTATTACTCTTTTTAGATATCTGTCAGTTTTCTTACCTTTTCAAAGAAACAGCTTTTGACTTTTAAATTTTTCTTCTTCTATTTATATTATCTCTTTTTAAAAAATTAAGTTTATTGGTACATTTTTAGATATACACAGTGATCATATTCATCATAGGGAATTTGTACCTGCACAGGATATATAACAATTCTTTTCGAATAGGAAAGGAAAAAAAGTTACCTTTTTTCTACCTATATTCATTTTCTTATTGTTTTTCCTGTTTTTTAATATGGAGATTTAGATCATTGATTTAAAACTTCTAATATAAGTTTTTCAAGTCACAAACTTTGTTTTAAGCACTCCTTTAACTATATAACCCAGGATTTAGAAGTGTGTGTGTGTGTGTGTGTGTGTGTGTCCAGCTCTGTAGACTAAACCCTGCACATGCCAGGCAAGTGCTCTGCCACCAAGCTACACCCCCAGTCTTCGTTTCCTTCTTTCTTTCTCTATTGGTTTTTTGAGAGAAGGTCTTGACATGTAGTTCAGACTGGCCTTGAACTCACTATGTAGCCAGGCTGCCCTTTAATTTGCAGCGATCCTCTTGCTTCAGCCTCCAGAGTGTTGGGATTACAGGTGTGCGCCGCACGCCCCGCTAACCGTGGTATCCTTAAAAAAAAAATTTGTCTTAAATCTTTGCGTGTCACCTTTTAACAAGTCCCCTGGGTGACTCTCGCGTGCATCACAATCTGAAAACCATCCTTCACCGGGTCCCTGCTGTCTCAGCCCAGAAAGTCCAGGCAGCCTCGGCTGCACCTTCGCCCGGGCGCGCGCTCTGCCGCAGGGCAGAGCCTCCCGCGCTTCGCGGCAGCGACCACCGTGCGGCTGTCCCGGGACTGGGCCCGCAGACCTGCGCGCAGCCCAGCGCCCCGCCCCGCGCCGGGACCACGCGCGGACGCCGGCCGAGGCCGCGCGCGGAGGGGCGGCGCGGCAGCGGCTGCAAGGGACATGTGGCCGCGGAGGAGGGTGGCCCGGCGACCAGGGCTCTCGCCGCCCGCCGGGGCCTGGGGTCCGGCCGGGACGACGGACAGGGCTGTGGAGAGCAGGCAAGGACGGCAAAGGGCCCGTAGCGGCCAGTTTAACGCAATTTCTGTTTCTTCTTACGGGCGGGCGGCGCCCTGCGCACCCCAGCTCCGACTGGGCGCGGGGCCCCTGTCCCTGCGGGTCGCGGCCCTGGGACCCGGGCCTCGCCGCACAGCCCCGCCCCCTCCCCCGGCGCGCATGCTCGGGCCGCCGGCTGCGCACGCGCAGCAGGTGCCGGTCTCCGGGCCGCGTCGGAGCCTGAAATGCACGCGCCCATGGCGTGTCCGGAGAGCGAGCAGCTGGTCGCTGCGCGCCAAGTGTCGGGCTCTCGGCCAGGACTAACAACTGTTCCTTTTTTTTTTTTTTTTTGTCCAGCCGCATTCTGGCAATTCATGGAAAACCAAAATAGGTATTTTGATTTCGGAGCATTTGCTAAAGGAAGGTGAAGTCACAGGGCCATTATGTAAACCGTAGGTTCTGGGCGAGGAAAGGGCTGAGCTTACAAGCCAGCAAGGAGCTGGCTGGCTGCCAGGGACGCGTTCTTAAAAAGCAAAAGGAGCGCGTGGAATTACTACGGCTTTTCAAGTTACTGGTTGGCGTCCTCGTTGATTAGCGTTGTCAGAAGCAGCGGCTGCGGAGTGGACACTCAGTATGAGCGCGTCCCGGAGCGCGCGTCTCACGGTACTGGGCGCGCGCTTGCACCGAACACCCGTTCACTGCTTATCGGAAGTGCACCTTTATCTAGATGTCGTGTATTGTTGGGGCCCTTAATTTAGGTGCATTTTCATTATGATACCAGGAAATAGGAGGCCAGGGTAATTTTTAAATTCTGGCTTTTCCCCCTCATGAACAGCTGGTCATCCTGGATAGCCAGTCTGCTGCCGCTTTGTCTGTTGCTCTTTTTCTTTCTTTTTCCTTCCTTCCTTCTTTCCTTCTTTCCTTCTTTCTTCTCTCCCTCTCTCTCTCCCCCTTTCTCTTTTATTTCTTCCTCTTCCTTCTCTCTCTTTCCATCGCATGCCGTAACGCCTGTGGGGCGCACTGCAGGAGTCCAATAACTGGTGCTCCCCGGAGCCAGAACCCTCAGCGCTGAGGGATTTACTAGCACTGTTTTAACGGCACTTGGATCTCACGTGACAATTCTGGAGACATCTGGCGTGGCGCTAAGGGACTCAACTCCTAAAACACCCACAGTCAGTAAAGAACAACAGTTCTCTGGTTGTACTTTGCATTTCACAGCGCTTGCTCTTCAGACAGTGGAACACACTGCGGCTGCCCTCGCAGGGTGTGTGACCGTGTCAAGGGGAGCGCCCCGGCCCTGTGCTGGAGCCAGTTCCGTCTGGGCCTCCAAAGCGCGCATCCTCGAGGATGACCCCGGAGGAGAGCACAATACTGCAAATGTGGAGATCCACACAGGCTCCAAAACCCATGACACGGGGACAGCTAAACAAGACAGCGCAAGAGGCTCGCGTGTCGGCGGCGTGACAGGGCCTCCCACGCGCTCCTGAGAATGTCTGTGGCTCCGATGGCCATCAGAGCCCCGTGCTGTTTCAACTGCTGCAATGACAAACACAGGAAGGGGGAAATGGTGACCACAAGTTCACAGTGTCTGGTTTTACATACTTCCCTGGGGGTAAAGAAGGATTGGGATTGTTGCTAGCAGCCTTCTGAGATTCCCCATGATCTCAGTAGGGGTGGCCATCGGCTCCCACCTACTAAGACTAAGACAGGACTAAGAGTGATTGCTGATATTAAAGACGCCCCGAGGCAAGATCCTCAGCATACAGCCACCTCCGCCCTCTGAGTCATCCCACAGTCCCCTTCTCAGTGAGGTTCTGACTGCCTCGTGGCCTTTTCTCCTCATGAAAAAGAAAATGTGTAAATTCTGATGAGGTAGTTAAACTTCTTTGCTAGGTCAAAACACAATATAGCATTTCCTCCATTCGCCCTCTTCTAAAATTAATTTTATGCTTCTCACCAAGCTCTAGAATTAGTTTTCATTATTATAAAAATATTTGTAAGAAGAAAATATATTTGTAAGAAAGTTGGCATGGTGGCATATACCAGTAATCCCAGCATTCAGGAGGCTGAGGCAGGAGGATCATTGTGAGTGCGAGACCAGCCTGGGCTACAGAGTGAGCTCAAGGCCAGCCTGAACTGCATCACAAGACCCTATCTCAAAAAAAAAAAAAAAAAAAAGGCCAGCTGGAAACACAAGACCTTGTTTCAAAAAACTAAAAATAAATAAAATATATGTGAGAGAAATAATTAGTAAGTTTTAGGTACCTACTAGATGCCAGACATTTCTAATTATTTTCCTGTATTATTTCCCTTTTAAAGTATTCAGCAGGATAAAAGTATTATAATCTCAGCGGATCTTTGCAGTATATAGAAGGGCTAACTCACTGAATCCGGCATAATGCAGGTATTTTGCTAAACCAAACCTAGGATAGGATGACATTTATCCACTTACCTTTAGAAAAAATATCTTTACTTCAAGCACGAATGCCCTTCTTATCAGTGCAGTACATTAATTAAAATCTGAAGTGGCAAAAAATAAATGGACTTTAAAAAATTTGCTAACTGTTCTTGCTTATGGACAAAATTGTCTACCTCACAAACACTTTAAAATTCACTTATTTATTTATTTTGTGGCACTCCAGGTTGAACCCAGGGTCTCAGATGTGGCAGACAAGTGCTCTACCAGCAGGCTACATCCCTGGCTTTTTAATGTTTTAATTTTGAATCAGGGTCTTACTAAAATTACCCACACTAGCCTCAAACTCTCGACCCTCCTACTCACACTGAGTAGCTGGGATCGCAGGCATGTGCCATCACTCCTAGCGGTTAATTTACTTTTTATTGACCAAAAAAATGTCTTATATAGTTATCTTGTACAGTACGATGTTTGAAACATGTATGCACTGTGGAGTGGCTCATGAGCCAGACAGTGTTTACATCACCTCACACACGTGTCTTTTTTTTGTGGTGAGAACTCTAGAAGTCTACTCTTTTAGATTTTCATTGAGCAAACATTTATTGAGAGGCTCAGAAGCTGAGGCTACAGGCCCTGAACTCACGTCGAAGGGGATCCCCGGGGGGACAGACCAATGGGGGGAGCGCAGCAGCGATCAGTCCAGTGAGGCCCCAGAACAGGTGGTAACCGCGGAAGAGGGGCCGCGGAGGAGCTTTCTGCTCAACCTGGCCATACAAGTGGGTTCAAATGGCGCACGTTAGACTAAACGGGCTCTGGTGGACTTCCTGTGTGTGTTTGTGAGACAGGGTCTCATCACGTAGCCCAGGCTGGCCTTGAACTCACAGCAACCCTCCTGCCTCGGCCTCCTGAGTGCTGGGATGACAGGCGTGCGTCACATGCCCGGTGAGTCGAAGTACTCTGGCAGAATGGACTCGGTGACTGACGCCAGGCCGCCCTGGCGCTGTACCATTTGCAATGACAGTGTCACATTGCTGGGGGATGTTTTCATTTGGTTTTCTGAATTGTCTGCCGTAGGAGAACAGGTACCACGGGACCCACCTTTGCCATCCGGGAATCTCAGACATTCCCGTGAGGGTTCAGCGAGCTGGCTCTGGCACGCCTGGCTGCAGGGACAAGCAGTGCAGACCTCATACTCCTTGTGGCGAACACACGCACACGCCATCTACAGAGGACCGCAAGTCTGTCCAAAGATGAAGTGCGCCTGGGACACTCCCCACCAGTAACGGCTTGATTCCTGCAGTGGGTCTCAACCCCACCCTGACCCAGTGACAGGAGTGGCGTTCACCTGTGGGAGGTCATGTGTCCTGAGGCAGATAGGCTGCAACTGCACATCCCACCGCACCGTACAAAGTGAGTCATTGAGGCAATCCTCTGTGTCATTTAAATTTAAAAGGCTTAGCTGAGTGTGGTAGCACACACCTGTAATCCCAGCACTCTGGAGGCTGAGGCAGGAGGATCACAGAGTTCTAGGCCAGCCTAGCTACAAAGTGAATCCAAGGCCAGCCAGAGCTGCATAGTGAAACCCTGTCTCAAAAAACAAAAACAAAAACAAAATAAATAAATAAAAATTTCAAAAGTTTTTAAAAATTTCTGATAGGGCTGGAGATATAGCTCAGTGGCATAAGCGCCTGCGTGGTAAGTGCAAGGGCCTGAGTTTGATCCCCAGTACCTCAAAATAAATAAATAAATAAATAATAACAATGTCTGGTGATTGAAGTATTTGGACCAGTCGGTTACTCAGGGTCCTCGATCACTTGATTTTCCTTTTTGGCACATTTCTCTCCCTCTCTCTCTTTTTTTTTTTTTTTTTTTTGACAGGGTCTCCAGGGTCCCACTGTGTAGTTCAGTCTGGCCTTGAGCTCATTGTGCAGCCCAGGCTGGTCTCCAACTTCTTTCGATCCTCCTGCCTCAGCCTGCTGAGTGTTGGGATTACATCTGTGCACCTCCACACCTGGTTACATTTTTCTCTAAAGACAAACTCTTAAGAGTATGTATCAGTACCAGCTCCTTGTGATGAATGCAGTTATTACATACTCCAAACATGTACTAATACAGATTAAAATTAAGAAAATCTTTAAGAATCTGAAAAGCTGGTATCATTGAGGACATTTGAATTTTAGTTCACCCAGGTATCCAGGAAACTAATCCTTCCAGCAGCTCCCCTGTGTGACGTTCAGCACAAGTGCCTGCATGTGCGTGTACGCACACCACACACACCCAACACACCACACACACCACACACACACCATACACACTCAACACACACACACCACCCACAACACACACCCACCACACCACACACACCTTACACACCCAACACACACCACACACACCCAACACACAACCAACACATATGCCACACACATCTTACACACCCAACACACACCACACAACCATACACATACCACACACACCCAACACACACCACACACATACCACACATATGCCACACACACCTTACACATCCAACACACATCACACACCCACCACACACCCACACACCCACCACACACACGCCATACACACCCAACACACACACACCACCCACAGTACACACCTAACATACCATACACACTCACACACACACACACCACACAACCAACACACACATACACACCACCCATAACACACACCCTATGCACCACACACCTTACACACCCAACACACACTGAATATACACACCACACACTCAAAACACACACACCCAATACATACACACCACACACCACACACCCAGCACACACACACACACACACACCACACACCCAGCACACACACATAGCCTACTCTGCACGGTGGTGCTGGGCTCTGACCCTGAGTCTCCCACTGAGCCGCACCCTCAGTCCTTTTTAATTTTTTTATTTTGAGACAGTCTCACTAAGCTATCGAATTGCCCCAAGCTGAGCTTGAACTTGGGATCCTCCTGCCTCAGCCTCCCAGGATGCTGGATTACAAGTGTGTGCCACTACACCCAGTTTACCCTAAAAGCACTGAGAGGATGAAGTGAATAGTCCTGAAGTCAAGTCCTCAAAGAGCAACCTGTACCACGGGGGTCAGTGCGTGGGAGGGAGGAGGAGTCCTACTGGATCTGCTTTAAGGAGAAAGGAGGCGAGTTACATTATAAAAAACCATAAACACGGCCACTCTGTGTCCACCAGGTGCCTGCCCTTCTTCCTGAACATCTCTAACAATCTCTGCCCGTCCTTGTCCAGTTAGAGTGAGTTCAGACTTCAATGTATCTGTCCCTGCAGTCTGGTTATGTTACATTGAAACCCAATTCTGTCAACATTTTGACAACCCTCAACTTCAGGCTAATTAAGAGCAATAACTACCTGCCGCAGAGGAGCTTGCTTTTCTCAATCTGTATGGAGCTGCAATTTAATTTCTTGCAAAGTAATTAATCTAGTTAGCTAGATCTTTTCTGCTTTTTAATGTAGTCCATCGGGCCTGCACCGGGAGCTTGCTCTGAGCCCCCAGAGAGTGGGGTCACACAGGCGAAGAGCCTGGGAATTCCACAGCTTGCAGCTGGGAGAACTCAGAAGACACCTGGCCCGGGTCCCTCCACTTCCCGATGGTGCAACCTCTTGATAAACTGCAAATTTCATGCACAGTTCAGACCAAGCTGCAAATTCCACACAGACTGAAGCTTAAGTAGAAGTTAGAATTCGTCCTGAATGATCTTCCCACAGGACCGAGGAGGGTGGAACCAGCAGGGGAGGCGGCGAAAAACTTCTTCCCCAAGGCGCCTGCTGCACAGTTGTCTCCTGGCCTCCCAGACTTCTTCCCAGCGTGTGTCCAGTGCTCATGGCTCTGCCTGCAGGACTGCAGGTGTTTTCATGACAGAAATAGCTGCACTGCAGGGTTTTACAGGAGCCAAGGAAGCAGTGTTTACAACTGCCGAGACATTTCGCTCCCTGTGGATGCCACATGGAACTGGGGCAATGGGTGCAGAAGGAAGTTTGAGAATTTGGTGCTGCTCAGAAACATGGGAAGACGCAGTTGTCCTCTAACCCCACGCACACGGCTGAAAAGGTTAAAGGTCCTCACACTATGAGCATTTACGATTTTTTAATTTGATATTTTGGGGGGTCTCTTTTGAATTCTTTTTTTTTTTTTTGGCGGTACTGGGGATCGAACTCAGGACCCTGCACTTGCTAGGCAGGCACTTATTCCACTGAGCTATATCCCCAGCCCCCTTGGGGGGTCTCTTTTGGAGACAAGCTTTCACTATGCAGTCCAGGTTAGCCTTCGATTCCCTGTGCAGCCCAGGCTGGCCTCATACTTGCAGCGACCCTCCTGCCTCAGCCTCCTCAGTGGAATGCTGAGATTACAGGCGTGCGCCACCAAGCCCAGCTGATGTTTTAGCTTAGGGGGTTTCCTTCCTTTTCTTTAGAAGAGGGATGTTGGGGATTGAACCCAGGGCCTCACGATGTGCGCTAGGCAAGCCTTGCACCCCGGAGCTACGTGCCCAGCCCTACTTTCAGTGAATGCAGAACCAGAAGGGAAAATGTAAACATCATGTTTCTTAACCCGTGGGCTGCACTCAGAGGTAGGGACGTCAGAAGCACGACCTCTGTGTGCTGTGAAGACAGCCCGAAGACATGGGGCTGAGCCTTGGCTCTCTGGAGGCTCGTGACAAGGGAGTCCTCCCGACTCAACCGGGTCCGGCCACACTGGGGAAGGTGCCCTGGGCTGCGGATGCGCCTGTGACCCCAGCTGCTTGGCAGGGGTGCAGGGGGGACTGCAAGTTCTGGGCTGAGACCTGTCCCCAAATGAAATAAAAGCTGAGCTGTGGATGCAGCTGGGAGCGGGGTGCGGGGGTCCCCAGCCACAGCACACGTGCATCTGGGCTTGGGGTCATCCTCAGTGCCCCGCAAGCCCAGGAGCCCTGGGTGTAAAGGCAGGGACGCCACGTGCAGTGCCCTACTCCACTGCATCCCGCAGACCAGCTCAAAGGCGGCTCGTCCTCCACTGTCCAGCGGGCAGGGCAGCATCGGGCAGGCCCAGCCCCTGCGCAAGCTCCAGTGGCCAGGTCTCCTGGTCTTCATGGTCCTCCAGGTCCCCTGTGCCATGCCTCCTCCTGGAGCCAGTCTCTGCCAGGGACACCTTTCAGACTGGGTCAGGGCCCTCCTGTGAGAATGCGTGTTAAATTATTCACATCTTTAAAAACTCTCGCCAGGACGGTTCTACTATGAGGCACTGGTTTAGGGCTTCAGCTTACAAACATAGGGGACACGAGTTAACTCAGAGCACAGTTCAACTCAGTATTTTTTTCTTTTCTTCTGCTGGCAGGGTTAGAGATCGAGCCCAAGGTTCTGTGTCTGCTTAGCAAGATTTTACCCTGGACTGCAAGGTTTTCCCTTAGACACTTATTAATTTTATAATTAGCAAACACTTATTCAACTTGGGGGAAAATTTGGCTTTTTTTGAGGGGGCAGTCTTTTTCAGACAGAGTTTCAGTATGCAGTTCAGGCTGTCCCTGAGCTCACTTTGTAGCCCAGGCTGGCCTGGGACTTGCAGCGATCCTCCTGCCTCAGCCTCCTGAGTGCTGGGATTACAGGTGTGTGTCACACACCCAGTTCAACTTGGAAAATATTGTTCAAATTAAAAAATACTGTATTTTTACCTTCTATGAAGAAATGGCACCTGGATGGTGGCTTTTATCTATGCTAGTATTTTTTGTGGTTTGGCTTATGATTTTATTTAATTTTATAACTATTATACCTGTTTTTAAAATATGAATACCATGTACTCTATTTTACTTTAAATATAAGATTCCAGTGTAGCTGTTGAAGGTGAACAGAGATAAAAACTGTATCAACTCCACCTCAGAAAAACTTCGAGTACTTGGCCTGATGGTTCATGCCTGTCACCCAGCATACCTGAGGCTGAAGCAGGAGGATCAGGAGTTAAGAGGCCAGCCTGGATTGCATGGCAAGTTCAAGACCAGCCTGAACTACACAGAGAGATGGTATCTCAAAACAATAAACAACAACAGCAAAAAGGAAAACGGAAAGCATAATTTATTTTAAAATACAAGGAAGACTATTACAGTTGACTTTGAATACTAATTTTGTCTGCATATAATATTAATATTCTGCCCAATCAGCTTAGGATTTATCTCTGTATTTCTGCACATTCAGCCCTATCTACTAGATGAGGAAAAGAAGAAGCTATAGATTTTATTCTTAGCGAGTCTGTAACCTAGAAACAAAAATAAAACGGTGATGAAGACAAGTCAGTCGATAAATAACAACTAGGATTGGTGCGGAGCCTGAGAGAACATAAAACCGCGTGGACTAGAAGAGCCGAGGGCGCTCTGGAAAGGGGGTGCGACTACGTGGGCCCCACAGGAGGCAGTAAAGAGAGGGCCCGAGACAGTTCACTCCAGACAAACTGCAGTGGGACCCTGGGGGTGGGGGCACAGCTGTGCTTCTAACACTCAGGAGGCTGAGGCAGGAGGATCGCCATGTGTTCAAGGCCAGCCTGGACTACATAGTGAGACCCTGGTTCTGAGAGCGAGAGAGAGAGAGGGAGGTTGGAAGAGAGAGATGCCTGAGATATGATAAAGGTGAAGATTCTTGGTTTGACCCAGCTTGTTTCTCAGCCTCTGTAACCTTTCCTTTCCCTGGGAAGATGGGACTTTAACTCTTCCCCTGACTCCAGTTTCCAGAACGAAATCTCGTCTGAGAAATCAGACTTTCCTAACCGCCAGGCCTGCACGCAGCACGCAGCTCAAGCCAGTTCTCATGGTGCCCCAGGCTGGTCCCCGGCTCCCCTCACAGCTGACTCCAGCTGTGACCCCTAGGGATCGCCTGGCTAGAATCTGAACTGCCCTTGTTCCCTGCTAGGCTGGGGACCTGTCTTGCTCTTGTCAGTTGCTTTCCCAAAAATAAAATTGTTTCTCCTGAAATTAAAAAAAAGAACCCAAATGGCCAAGTGTGTTGATCTGAATGGTACACACACCCAACGCTTGTCTTTTCAGGGTCTGTTTTCTAGGGGATACAGGCTTTTTGAATAAGGGATACAGGCTTTTTAATAAAGCATACAGTGCTTTTTAAATGCAAAAAGAGAGAAATATTTCTCATTAAAGGAAAACCAGTTGACTGATTTGTTGACTAAACTGTTGCCTCCAGAGCCAGAGTTGATGTACTTGTCCAGATAAGAAGTATCTTCTAACTGGTCTTTTTTTTTTTTTTGGTACTGGGAATTGAACTCAGGACCTTGTGCTTGCCAGGCAGGCGCTTGTGCTGCTGAGCTATATCCCTGGCCCCAGATAAGAAATATCTTGTCCTGGGAAGTGAAGACACCCGCTTCCTGTCTGAGGGTGAAGAGGGTGAGCATACTCTCCATTCTGACAAGCTTGCGTCCTCTATCTCAAGTCGAACAGTTTGCTGTGTAAGTACAGCCACAATGAACCACAGGACAAGGCTGTGTCCCAAGAAGACAGCCTGGTTTGCCACAGTCTTGCTTATTGATAAAACTCAGTTCAGCCTGGCATGGTGTCCCGTGCCTGTAATCCCAGCCCTTAGGAGGCTGAGGCAGGAGGATCACTCTGAGTCTGAGGCCAGCAGGGGCTACACAGTGAGTTCAAGGCCAGCCTGGACTACATAGTGATACCCTGTCTCCAAGAACAACAAAAACCCTCAGTTCCACTTGGGCAATATAAAACACCCTAACCTGACCTGATAACTGATTCCTGCTGGTTATACTGGGTCAGACACAGAATGGAAATTGGACCTGAGAAGTCTTCTGTTCAGATCTTACTTAAAAATAATGTTCTCCTCTGGCTTCAGAGGATGTCCAGGTCCCTAGCTGGACAGCTCTGATGACATACAGAGTTTTTCACAGTTGAACTCTGCCTTCCCACTTGAGGGGAGCCAGCGTGACAAGAGACCAGACCCTACCTGCACCCCCTCCCCGGTGACCTTGTGCCCCCCCATGCCTGGGCACCTCCGACCTGAAGGCCACCCCTCCCCCCAGCAGCGCTGCAGGCAGGGAGGCTTCGCACCGTCTACACAGCTGTCCAAGCCTCGCTACACCTTTGTGTCACATGAGCACACAGACTGCACCCGGCTGGGCTCCAGCCCTCCTCACTAAGGCGGAGCACCTGAGGTGGCCTGGGCTTTGCGATCCGTGACTCTGAGCCTCCCCCTCAGCACCCAGGTCCTTTGTGCCGGGAGCAGAACTGAGCCAGTCACGGAGCCACGGGAGGCCGGCGGGGCCCGAGGGCTGCGCGGTGCCTCGTGACCCTGCTCGTGTCAGCTGTGGTGCCCCTGAAGGACACCAGCCCACATACCCTTGGGCTCTGCAGCTAGTTTCACCGCCACAGCCCGCGGCTGGCTGAGCACACGCAGGTGCTCACACACACACGCACATTTTTTCATCTGGGCATTGCACAAAGCTATTGGATTAAAAGCTGCTGGCGGGAGAAAAGCTGTTGGGCTTCTTTTTCCTACAAACGTTTTCTGTCCGCCGCCCAATCTTTGGACTCCACGGGGCCCATGTGTATTCGCTGTTGGCCGCGTCTGTTGCAGCCCAGAAATCATGGCTCTGGACACCACTGTTCCGCCCAACTGGCTCCAAATTGAATTTAACCCACCTAGATGCTCGGACGTTGCCCTCAGTCTACCTGTAAAAGTCTCCGTATCTCTACTACCGTCACAAAGCCTTGAGAAAGTGCAGAGTAAAATGCATCTTCATTAAAATTCATTTACACCTCTCTGAAATGAAATCCTTAACTATTTTACTCGTTTGAGTAAACTCTTTTGTCTTATCGCCACAAAATGTCAACAAATTCTATGAAATTCTAGGGAGGCTTTCTGTGTTAAAAAGCCTCAATCTCAACTTCATCCTTGCAATTAAGATAATCAAGTCCCATCTGATTCTTTTCATTTATTTATTTATTTAGAGAGAGTTCGGGCTGATTTCAACCCGAACAGCAGCCCTCCTACCTCAGCCTCCTGAGTGCTAGCGTGACAGGCATGTACCACCACACCCAGCCAGAGCTGTTTTAAATCATTCCATATTTATGACTCTGATGAAGGTCTGCGGACAGTATAGGTGGGTTTTTTTTTGAGTTCTCATGTAGAATCTCAGAATCATTCATCAAATTTTAAAGTGGATTATACTGCTACACATTTTGTCCACACCTACAGCCTTTGTAAGGTGTGTTCCGGTTGCACTGAGGAAATGTGCTGCAAACACCGTCGGCCATTCTCAGTGCTCAGGAAGCAGGTGCATGTGAGACTTGCAAATCCATGCACAGGTACACGTTCTCTGTGATGAACGTGATCCTTATGTGTATCTAAAATGTACCAATAAAGTCTAATTAAAAAGAAAACCGCGTTGCCACCAGGACTGATTTGAACCCTGACTTGAGAAAGGTTAAAGGTAAACCTCAGCAGGGAGCAAGGTCCTGAGAGACAGCAACAGCGAGAGCAGGT
Source organism: Dinomys branickii (assembly GCA_004027595.1). NCBI lineage: Eukaryota > Metazoa > Chordata > Mammalia > Rodentia > Dinomyidae > Dinomys > Dinomys branickii. Next base: position 15,549 of record PVLD010010373.1, on the reverse strand, counting down.
CCTCAGGAAGCAGCGCGGCGAGCCGCGCAGGGAGACCGCTGCCGGGAGTTCCCAGGCTGACAGCGGCCGCCCTCCTTCCCGGCACTAGCCAGCAGGGATTTTTTCCTGCTGAGCTGTCCTGCGGTTTCCCCAGCTCTCTGAGGCACCCGAGTGGGGTTCCCCACCCCTGGGGACTCTTGAATCTCCTTTGGCTTGGAGGTCTGCTTTTTCTTCTCTTTCTTTCTCTCCCATACCGGAGGTTGAACCCAGGGCCTTGCCCTGAGCTCCGCGTTGGACTGGGCTCAGCGGCAGAGTTTATAAAAGGCCAGTCCCGCGGCCCACTGCAGACCAAGGACCCGGCCTGGCCCGAAGCACTCAGTCCTCGGCCGTGCGGTGGAGTCTGAGAGCCCCGCCGCGGGCTGCGTGCCCGACTACAAACCCTGCGCCCCTCCTCCCGGCCCGCGGGACACCCGGCTCCCGGCTCCCGGGCTGAGGTCTCCGCCGGAGCGGCTCGGTGCGCAGAGCTCGCCGGGGCGCACGAGCCGGAGCCCCGCGCCGGCACAGGGAACTGGGCTGAGAGTGACGCGCGCACGCACTGGCGCACGGAGAGGCCGCCCTCGGGCGCCGCGGGAACTCCGCGCTGCAGGGCCGGCGCGCGGGGCTCAGTCGGTCGCCGGGTCCGGGTCTCCGTGACGCCAGAGCCCGCTGCGGGGCCGGGATGCGGGCGGCGCGGGCGGGCGGAGCCCCAGGAGGTCTCACTCGAGCGCGGCCGCGCGGGGTCACGCGGAGGAGGCCGTGGCGCGCGTGGGAAGCCACGATCAGAAGGAAGCTCGGTTGCCCGTCAGAGTGGCGAACTGAAAGTTTGTCTTTCTTTATTAAATGCAGCCAGTGTACGACCCCAGATTTCCTATTAAATATTTGGCTCAGGATTCAAAGCTGAAAAGCTAACTTACGTTCAAAGGATATACAGATTATAGTTGCGCTTTGGTTCACGAATTTAACTGGTTCTGTGATTCCAGTTGAGAACCTGGTCGTTTCCCCCGTAAGGTTCAGTGTCCACCGACGTGGAGTTCAAGAATGGAAGCAAAATTTTGCCGAATGCTCCCTGCTTGCGAACCGAACTGTTCCCGAGCAGAAGCGTTCATGAACTGGGTATTACTGTATGTGGGAGAGTAAGCTAATGTTGCTAAATCTTGGACCAGAAATCGCAAAGCTTGTGTGAGTGGAAGAGAAGGCTATCCGGGAAGACAGTATTCTGTCCTAAGACGAGCGTGTGCCTGGCGAATGATCCACAGTTAAGCAAGAGAACAGAGAAACAAGCGATCTCTACGAAGTCACCAAGCCAGGAAGAGCTCCCCCAGACCTGACCTTGTGAGACAGGAGCACCACCACTCAAAAAGGACATTTATAGATTGTCCTTTGTGGTGAAAAGTAATTTGAGGTTATTCTATTCTTAGACATTTGGAAGGAATCTGTTGACATATGACTTAACAAATTACAAATACTCCCAAGTTTTTATTAGGAAAACATACTGCCAACTGTGCAATGTGTGGCTCATTACTATTCGAGAAATGCCTACAATAATTTAATGATAATCGTGGCAATACTTTTAACTTCTGATGATTTTTGTTTTGGGTTTTTGGAACAGAGTTTAACTATATAGTACAGAATGCTCTTGAGCTCCTTATGTAACCCAGGCTGTTCTCGAACTCAAGGTCCTCCTGCCTCAGCCTCCCAAATGCTGAGATTACAGATGTGTGCAACCACGCCCTGCAGCTTCTGACAATTTTATAAACACCATCCATCATATCCTGTTAGTTACGTTGACACTGGCAGCTCTAAACTTAATAATAATGAGGATGAAAGTTATTAAGCCCTAACCATGTGCCAAGGATTAGGCCAGAGGCTTTGTCTTATTTCATAAAATCTCCACTGTTAATTTTGAGTATAAAGAAAGAAGCTGAGAGATGTTAAATGACTTCCCCAGTTCAAGCCACTGTGACAGGCTGCGGGTTCCAGGTTTATGCTTTGCAAGTCCCTGCTCTTTAATACTGCTGTGTTTCTTTGTAAACCCATCTGCAAACCAAGAAAGTGCAGCCCAGTTATGCCAGAAGTTGGAAAATATGAACAAAACAGGTGTTTATTTGTACTGGAGATTGTACCCAGAGGTGCTCTACCACTGAGCTACAACTCGATGAAGGACCTGTGTCCAGAACACATGAGGAGTTCTTACAGAACAGAGCAAGGTGGGGCACAGGCAGTGCCTGTAATCTCAGCACCCTGGGAGGTGAAGGAAAGAGGATCACACATTGTGGCCAAGTCCAGGCAATTTAGCAGTTTAATGCGACCTTGTCTCGAATTAAAAAACAAAAGAGGCCTGGGTTTATAGCTCAGCATGCAGGCCCTGAGCTCAGTCTCTAGTACTGCAAAAATGAGTATTTAAAAAATTAAAAATCACAATTAAAAACTTGGATAACTGATTTGAATTGAAATTTTACCAAAGAAGACGCCACGGATGGCAGACGAGCACATAAGAGGATCCACAGCCTCATCAGTCAGGAAAATGCAAGTTAAAACCACAGTGAGACGCCACTGCACACCCGCTGGAACAGCCAGAATTAAAATGGCTGAAAACATCGAGAGATGAGAACCAAAGATAAAGAGCAACTGGAAATCTCACACATTGCTGATGGGAGGTAAAATGGTCCAGCCACTGTGGAGGCAACTTGACAAGGTCTTAGGAAGGCAAATACCTGTTTGTCAAAATGAGAGGATGGCAGGAACCAGGGCCACAGACTCTGCGCAGAGGGGACGGTCTGCAGATGGGGAGGTGGGAGAGGCAGCAGAAGAAAAGACCACGGTGGAAATGTCCCAATTCCCTGCGATGAATCACTAGGTGTTGCAAAAAAGAGAAGAAAACATTCTAATGAAAAGAATATATTTACAATATGACCCAGCAGTCCTAGGTATTTTCCCAAGAGAACTGAAAACAGCCCTGCAAACCTGTACATGCAGATTACAGGTGCATGTGTTCAGCTCCACTCATGCATGGAGGTCTCCCCTCAGAAGTACCTCAGGTGGCAACTAGTGGGTTTGTCAGCAAATTGCGACGCATTCTTAAAATGGAACATTAGTCACAGATAAAGTGGAAGGGCTGCTAAATGCAACAAAATGGGTGAATCTCCAAAACTGAATAAAAGATGGCAGACACTACTGTCTTATTAAACAAATAAGTGTGGTGTGGTGGTGCGTGCCTCCCCTGGGGCACGGTGTCCTGGTGCCCCAGGGAGGCCCCACACTGAGCCATTTCTGTGAGCGTCTACAAAGGCAAATGCAATACAGTCTGCTATAACCTGCATCGCCCATTTTCCTCTCCGCTGGATCCTATTAGGAGAAAATACGCTGTTCTTTCTCTCACTCCACCCCAGTGTTTAAAAAGCACATGGGTTGTTGCCTGGAGCCAGAGATGGGGAGACTATTCATTAAAAGGAGAAGGCCAGAAAGAAACTAATTCTCTCTCTTTTCTTTCTTTCCAGTACTGCAGACTGAAATCAGGGGCTTCATATTGAGCTATGTCCCCAGCCCTATTTATTTATTTATTTTATTTTGAGATAGGGTTTTGTTCAATTGACCTGGCGGGACTCAAACTTGCAATCTTCCTGTCTCAGCCTCCCTTCGGTGCTGAGATTATAGGCATGTGCCCCCATGCCTGGCTGAATTTTTTTTTAAAGACTGGGTCTCACAACGCAGTTCAGCCTAAGTTTGAACTCACTATGTAGCCCAGGCTGGTCTCGAACTCACAGCGATCCTCCTGCTCAGCCTCCCAAGTTCTGGGATTACAGGCACGTGCTACCACACCTGACAAAGGCAACTTTTTGACTTGACGGAAAAGATCTATGTGCTGAGGACTGAACCTAGGGCCTTGTTCTTGTCAAGTACTGAGCCACACCCCCAGCCCTGTTCTATCTCAGTCATCGCTGTAGTTACTTCTGCACAAGTCTGTCAAATTCATCAAAATACAGACCAAAAGAGAGCTATTGAATTCTATCTAAACCATACCTCAATAAAAGTGACAAAATATAGTCTTTTTTTTTTGAGACAAGATCTAACTGCACAGTTCAGGCTGCCCTTGAACTTACTAGCAGTTGGCTCGCCTAGGGCTCACTGCGATCCTTTTGCCTCAGCCTCCTGAGTGTTGGGATTACAGGTGTGCACCACCACACCCCACAGCACAACACAGTTTTTCTGTAAATGTGGTATGAAGTGCGGAAGGTATTAGAGGGAGGAATAGCGAATGCGTGGGACACAGGCGAAGCAGAGCCAGACCTTCAGGAGCCCTGGAGGCCGGCGATGGGCTGTGCCAACGCGGACGGATAGTGAGGAGCCGCGCGGCAAGGCAGCAGCCGGGCTCGCGGAGAGCGCGGCGGCAGAGCCCACGGCGTTTGCTCACGGGGCATACATGGAATCTGTGTCAAAGAATCCAGCATGCGTCCGAGATGTGGAGGAAGCTGAGAAGGTGCGTGGACAGAACCAGGCAGGGGGTGCGCTCGTGGCAGGCTGACTCCAGACGCGGTGGGCAGGAGCCGAGGGTCGCAGCTCAGGGAGCTCCCGGCTGGACGCGTCACCCAGCAGCAAGGAAGACGCGCTTTCAGAGGTCCGGCGGTGTCCTGGTGCCCCCAGGGAGGCCCAGGGGCGGGGAGGGACGACTTGCTGGGGCTCTGCCACAGGCCACGTGGGAAGGGAAAGGCTTTTGTTGTTGGTTCGTGTTTTGTGTGTTGCAGACAGGATCTCATAAGTGGCCCAGACTGGCCTCGAACTTGCAATCCTCCTGCCGCAGGCGGGCGTGGTGGCACACGCCTGTAATCCCAGCACTCGGGAGGCTGAGGCAAGAGGATCATTGCAAGTTGGAGACCAGCCTGGGATACAAAGTGAGCACATGGCCATCCTGAACTGCACGGAGAGACCCTGTCTCAAAAAAACAAAACAAAAAAAAACAGCAGTGAGGGCCACAGACAGCCTGCAGCAGGCCTGTTAGTTTCAGAGCCGGAGGAAGAAACACTGACAGACGTAGGACAAAGCCCTCGCATCACACCTCGTCAGTTTAATCACTTTCGCGCCTTGACTGCGAGGAGCATCAAAGTTTTGAAAGTCTTTGTCATTTTTATTATTTTAATAGTACATTTCTAATTTTAAGGGATAGAAGTAAAGCCCGAGCTGCTATAATTACCTGAACAATTTTGGCTGTTCTGCATAAAAAATAGGTGAATTCATCCAAAACTTTTAGGTAACAGGCTTCTACGTGTTAGGCATTGGGCTAGCTAAGGAGAACTTTGAAATGAGAAAGCTGCTGGGCAAGGTGGCACATGCCTGTAACGCCGTGTCCTGGGGACGCAATGGCAGTGTAAAGACAGGTTACTGGAAGAGTGGATAGAGGACCCTCAAGCTGTCCCGGGAGCCGAAAGCGTAGAAGGGGCTGCCGGAGCTTCCTCAGATACCGGGAGCCCCAGACACCAAGCCGACCGGAAGCGATGAGCAGAACGGGAGGTCCTCAGGAGCCCAGCATCAAGCCAGCGGTGGAATCCGCGCTGCTCAGTAGGCTGAGACAGAAGGATCAGAGTTCAAGCCCAGCCCTGGCAACTTTGTGACGTAGGGGGACCTGGTCTCAAAATGAAACATAAAGTGGGTGGGGATGTAGCTCAGAGTGAAGACCCTGGGTGCAATTCCCAGTGCTGCAATGTAAGTAAACAAGTAAGTGTGGTGTGGTGGTGCGTGCCTGTCATTTCAGCACCCGGGAAACTGAGGCAGGAGGGTCGCTGTGCGTGTGAGGCCGGCCAGGGCTTCACAGTGAGTTCAGGGCTGGCCTGGACTACACAGTGAGACGCCACCTCAAGAAAAAGTAAACAGGCTGGGGATATAACTCAGTGGAATAAGCACCTGCCTGGCAAGCGCAAGGCCTTGAGTTCAATCCCCAGTACAAAAAAAAAAAAAAAATACCCAGCACTGAGTATTTTTTATAGCAACATACAAACACACACAGATTAAGTCACACACCTAGGACTCCATGTTGGGAAAGACCCACCCATACGTAGTTCAAAACACCCTGGACATCGGATGTTAAGTGCCTTGTGAAACACTCATGTAGGGTCACTGCAGTTGGAAAATAGTGCAGGCACCTCCATGTACCCAGTAAGAAACTTCTGAGAGTTCCCCAGAAGTCTGCAGAGGGCCCTGCCGGGGTGGCTGGTTCTGGCCCAAGCACTGACCCGGTGATGTGTCCCTGGGAGATGCGCTCTGGGGTGGGCCGGGCTGGAAGAGGTGCCACGGAGAGGTGGCCTGGGTGGCTCCTTCCTCTGCTTCCCGCCCTCCCAGAGCACGGACAGAGTCCTCTGGCACTAGGCCCCAGGCAGCCCTCTCCTGCCGTGGCCTACAGGAATCGGCACTCGTCCCCGTGACGGGAAAGGGCTGGCACGCCAAGGGGCAGAGCTCTGCTCTGCTGGCTCCCTCGCTTGACGCTCACCCACTTCCGGAGCCCCTTCTAGGCCTTCAGGGCCCATCCTGGAGGCCCGCTCCTCTAATGCTCCGTCCCCCCTTGTCGCAGTCCTTCTGGGGGCTTATCCATCAGGACGCCAGCGACTTCGCCCTGTGCCAGTGTCCGTCCGGAAGGCACCCCCCCCCCATGATGACGTCAGTCACACAGGGCTAGTGCTTGCGGAGCCCTGCTGAAACAGCCGGCACTCTTCCTGTTGTTAATGCTGCACCAAGTTGAAAGGAATAAAATTGAACAGTTTGCTCCGTTTGTGCCCAGAATGGAAAGATCCACAGCAGACAATGACTCCCACGACTCCCACGTGCCTCCTGTTTGCAAAAGGAGTGGGAAGGAAAGACAGGCACTGCGCTTCACTCAGACAAGGCAGGAAGAACCGGGGAGGGGGCTACAGGCGGGGACAAGGCCAAGAGGTGGGCCAGCTGGTGACTATTCAGGAGGCAGCTTCATTCATTCATTCATTCATTCATTCATTCATTCATGGTCCTCTTTTTTTGAGACAGGGTCTCACTGTGCAGTTCAGGCTGATCTTGAGCTCACTTTGTAGCCCAGGCTGGCCTCGAACTTGCCATGACCCTCCTGCCTCAGCCTCCCGAGTGCTGGGATTACAGCCTTGCCCACCAAGCCCAGGACTGAAAGGGACCGAGTGGGTTACTCAGTTGTTTTTTTAAAAAGGTTTTTACAACTTCCAGGAACCGAACTCAGAGCCCCTTCCTTTGTCTTTCTTCACCTGTGACACAGAATTCACTACCGGTTCATGATTAATCAAAAGGCAACAATTAGTGTCCTGGTTACTCTTCTCTCGCTGCTGAGACAAAATACCCAACACCCAAAATGAAGGAAGGGTTTATTCAGCTTACAGTTTGTGCAGGTTTCAATCCCTACTTGGCTGCTTCAGAGGCAGAGGGGCACGTGGCAGAGGGCAAACTGTTCAGGGCAGCAAACAACCAGCAAATATGTGGAATGACAGGCAAGCAGCCTCTTTCTTTCCCTTACATTGTAAACAGGCTTCCGCAACCCAGGGGGCGTGTAGCTCTCACACAGTCTCCACGCCCTCCTCTTCCACAGGCTCGAGATGTGTACAAAGGAAGCACCCTGGCTTCCGGCTGAATCGCTCAGCCAAACCTCCAGACTCCCCAAGTTGACACAATGTATCAACCATCACAGTAGCCTTATCCGTGCTCTCTATTCTTAGAACACATGGTGCCAGCTGGGCTTGTTGGCACGTGCCTGTAATTCCAGCACTCCAGAGGCTGAAACATGAGGGTCGAGAGTTCAGCCCAGCTCTGACTCTCTAGTGGCTTGGCAGGACCCTGTCTCAAAATTTAAAAAAATAAAATAGGGCCAGGGATATAACCTATTCTGAAGGTCCTGAGTTCAACCCTCACTACAGAAACAAAAGTAAAATTTTAAAAAGGGTCGCAGCTGTCTTTCCTGTCTTTCCTCTGCTCTTCCATTTTTGCTGAGCCCATATTCTGTGAAGAAGAAGAGAGATTGCACACACAGCCACGTCTTGCCCTGTGATGGTGCAGGTCCTGTTTCACTGCGCCACTGTACTACAGTGCCTCTCTTTTGCATATAATATATTTCTGTACTGTGTCTGTAAATGAGTTTGAAAATTAATTAAATGTATAGCCGAGCATGGTGGCGCATGCCTGTAATCCCAGCACTCGGGAGACTGAGGCAGGAGGATCGTGGCAAGTTCGAGGCCAGCCTGGGCTACAAAGTGAGCTGAAGCCCAGCCTGAACTGCATAAGGAGACCCTGTCTCAAAAAGACAACAAAACAGTGCCAGAGTCTGGTTCTACGGCTCTGCAGCTAAGTGGAGTTACTAGAGACCTAACTTCAGTTCCCAAGTCTAAGTTCATTAACTCACGGGGTCTCCCCAGGTTGCTTCATCGGGTAGATCAGACAAAAAGAACATCTTTAGATGGTTCATGTTAGATGAAGCAGGAGAATCTCTGAGTTCAAGGCCAGCCTGACGTACGTAGTGAGACCCTGTCTCGAAGGAAAAAAAAAGTTATTAAACATCCTTCAGTTTCAGTTCTTGAAAGTCAGTATCTACTCCTTTTACTTTCTTTTTTTTTTTTTAATTTATGCCTATTCCTTTGTGAAGAAAGGAATTTTTTTCCTTTCCTGAGACAGGGTCTTGCTTTGGAGAGATGAGGTTTTGTATGAATCCTCCAGCTTCAGCTTCTTGAGTGAGGGGATCACAGGTATATGCCACCACGCCCAGCCAATGCTTACATTTAAAAGAAACGTTAACTATATGACTGGCAATTCAGTATTACAGGGGAAGCCACAGATATGCACCATGTGTGTTGCAGTTTGTGTCTGGATGCAGTCATGGGGCGGCTTCTAGAGTTTATGATTGATTCATGGTCCAGTGCTAAGATTGTGGGTGTGAATGCTGCACCTGCCCTGGGGCGGGTAGTTTGCATATGTAAGGGAGGTAAAGAGGCTGCCTGTGGCTGCTCCTCCCTTTTGCTCTGGTTGCTTTTGCTGCCTTCTGCGGCCATGAACTGTTGCCCTCTGCCATGTGCCACTCTGCCTTGGAGCCAGCCAAGTATGGACTGAGACCTCCACAGGCTATGAGCTAAGTAAACCTTTCCTTCCTTAAATTTGGGCATCAGATATTTTGTCCCAGCAATGAGAGAAGAGCAACCAAGACAACATGTTTAGAGGAAAACGCATCATCTAGTTTGCAAGGTACCAGTTAACCACAGGAGATAACCAGGCTACGGCGCTTGAAAAGCAGAGCCTTGAAAGAAAGGGACCAGCTGGGGCTGGGAGTGCAGCTCTGTTAGAGCTCACCGCGAATGTGCGAGCCTGGGCTCAGACCCCGGTACCACAAAACAGACAGCGAAATGCCCAGCCTGGCCAACAGGCGCCAAGGCCTTCTCTGGTGGGCAGGAGCTGGCAGGGCCACGGTCCAGTGCAATCTGTGATGCGGGAGCTACAGGGGATGGGCACAGCCCGAGAGCGGCTTAGCCAGTCTGGGAAGAGTCCCAGTCCCTACCAGAGGCCAGGGCCGCTGTCAGGTGTGACCCAGCAGAGAGGCACGTCAGCGCCACGCGGACAGCCTCCCTCGCAGCCCTCAGAGCGAGCGGGAGAGCAGTGTGGTCCTCTCTGACACAGTGCAAAATACCCGGCCTCTTTAAAGTCAGTGCAGTCACAGCGTCTGTATGTTGACTGATCAGTGGGTTGACTGTGAATTTATTGACTGTGCCGGTGGCCAAGCCCAGGGCTGCACACAAGCCACACATGTGAGCTGCAGCCCAGCCCACAAGGGTGTTCTCATTTGTGAATGCTCGCTGTGTTGGCGCAGCGCTGCAGCAAGGCCCCTGGCATAACCAACTCTGAAAGCAGAGAGACTTACTGTGGCTCACAGCTGTGGAGGTGACGGTCCATGGCCCGCAAGCCCTGCGGCTATGGGCTTTGGGAGAAGCTAGGCATCTTGGCGGGAGGGTGAGTAGGGGAAGTTTGTGCACTGCACAGCCAAGTGCAAAAGAATGAATAGAAGAAAGCCAAGTGTGGTGACATGTGCCTGTGATCCCAACACTAAGGAGGCTGAGGCAGGAGGATTGCTGTGAGTTTGAAACCAGCCTGGGCTATGTACTATATATCAAGAGCATATATTAAAAAAGAAGAAAAAGGAAATAGAAGAGACCAGGCCCCACAACCCCTGCTGAAGGAAAACCCTCTGAGGCCCTGACTCTTAAAGGCTGTACCACTTCTTGGTAGTGTCTCCCTGGGTTCCACCCTCCAACACATGCGCCGTCAGGCACTGCAGAGGTAGACCACCACAGGTGGAGCGGTGTCAAGGGCCTTTTCATTAACGGGAGCGTGGTGTGGTTCTGTCGTGGGCTTTATCCTTCGTGCACTGTGGGGTGAGTCCTACGGATGTGTACCCAGGGCCCTGTGGGTGGGCACAGCACAGAGCTCAGTGCAGGAAAGGGTATCCGTTCTAGAAGAAAGTTAACAGCTGTAGTGGACATGTAAATGCTAACTAACATAAATGTCAAGTAATTACAAGTCTATGGTTAAGTTCTACACTTGAAAATTATATTTTTAAAGCTTCACATAAACTTACCACAGTTTTATGTTGGACCTGTATTAAGAATATTCCTGCCAGATGTGGTGGCACACATCTGCAATCTCAGTACTTGACAGGCTAAAGCAGGAGGACTGCCATGAGTTCGAGGCCAGCCTGGGCTCTGCAGTGAGACCCTGTCTCAAAACAACAACAACAACAAAACTTTTTAAAGGAATATTCTTTTTTTCAAGACAAGGTCTTACTGGCCAGCCTAGATCTCATGTAGCCCAGGCTGGCCTCAACCTGGTTGCAATCCCCTGGCTTCAACCTCCTGAGTGCTGGGATTACGGCATGTACTACCACACTTGGCGTTTTTTTTTTTTTTTGGTAACTGGAAATCGAACTCAGGACCTTGCACTTGCCAGGCAGGCGCTTATGCCACTGAGCTGTATCCTCAGCCCATAGCAGACTTGGCTTTAAGAATATTCTTTCCATCAAAGTGAGTTTATATGGGTTTCACCCTCTATCCTTCTGGAGTAGCACATTAGCCTCTCTGCCGCTTCTGATACTGCAGCACACTGTGTGTGTTCATTAATTAATTAATTACAGATGGTCCCTCCCAAATAAACCGCCCGCTGACATGTCTGCTAATCAGTCTTTGGTCTGGTTTCCCGCGGTTCACGTGGCCTCACGCTTAGGTAAGCTCCAGCGTCAGCGCAGCAGCTGCTGCCCCCTGCCCCGAAGGAGACCGGGTTACCCGCCCCACTTCAAGTAATAGAGCTGAGGCAATAACTGGCACACAGCACTTTAGACAGTAACCTGGAGAGTCCACCGTCATCTCTGGAGCAACACTTCTGGCAAATATTCTCAGCCTTAATGCTTTTGGAGACAGCTGGGAAATGAGACCAAATCTATGAAGATGTAAACTGCAGGTCAAGGCGCAGCGCGGGGGAGGCCTTGGAGCCCGGCAGGTCACAGACTCACAGAGCATGAGCCGCCTGGGGCCTGAGTGGGGGCCCATGCCACCCGCACCTTGAAGATGGGGGTCCAGGGTCAGAAGGGCGAGGCCCCCTGCCAGATAGCAGGCTGGAAAAAAAGCAGGGGTCACAGCCCCTGCGTATCTACTTCACTGGAGCGCAGAGTTCAGGGTCAGAGCAGCCGCAGATGTGACGGATGTGGTGCTGGGCGGAGGGGCTTTCTGCGTCAGCCCTGGACCTGACCAGCCGCAGCGGGCAGGCATGCTGTCTGGGAAGTCGACAGATCTAGCATGAAGCTGTTGACAAGGAAATTAGGCCTGTAGGGAGCTAACGTGGCGCAGCAGCACAGTGTTGTAATAATTAGCACTTGGAGCCTGGTGCACGCCTGCAATCCCAGTACTCTGGGCGGCTGAAGCAGGAAGAGCCCAAGCTTGAGCACAGCCTAGGCAATATAGTGAAACTCTGTCTCAAAATTTAAAATAACGAAAAAGGGCTCGGGATAGATTTCAGTATGAAAGCTCTAGGTTTAATCTCTTGTACTGTAAAAAAAAAAAAATCAGAATCTATTATATAAAATACTGCCGTTTGAGTTTTCAGAAAAGAATGTATCTTGGGTGTGTCTGTGAGTTTGTGTGTGTGTGTGTTCACGTGTGCATGCATGCGGCTGTGTGGGTATATGTATGTAAACGCATAAAATGCCGCTGGACCCATGAACAAAAAGCTGGCAGCTACGTTCACCCCGAGGAGGGGGTTGGATGCCTGAGGTACAGGACTAGGAGCCGGACATACTTTCACGCTCTTTGGAACGGTTTAACTGTAGGGCCTCTGAGATGTGTTACCTATATAAAATTGGCATTTTTTCAAGGGTAGGTACTGAGGATTGAACTCCGGATCCTGAACATGCCAGGCACATGTGCTACCATTGCGAAGACCCTAACCCCAAATAGCCAATACTTTCAGATTTTTCACTGAGTGCATTAAGCATTCTGTCTCTCTTCTCTGTGTCCCCGTCTCTCTCTGTCTCCTTCTCTGCCTGTTCTCTCTCTTGTCATGCTCGTTTTGCTTTGTGGCTCTGGTTGGCTTTGAACTCACCATGTAGCTCACAATGGCCTTGAACTTCCAGCGATCCTCCTGCCTCAGCCTCCTGAGTGTTGGGATCACAGGCATCTGCCACCACACAGGCTTCTCTGTTTGTAGTTAAATAACTTCGTGTGTGTGCTTTAGAGAGAGACCTCCTGGCAGACCTCTGACTGCGAGCAGAGAGATCCAGGTTAATCATACATTTACCACCTCATTCTCACCCAAAAACTGTCAGAGTGGGCGCCATAAGCTCTGGTTAAACCTTGATCTGAATCTTTCCGTACTTTCTCTCTGAGGGAGTTGGGAGCTGTGACTGCTATGCAGGTTACTGCACCGTTCCGCAGGGACCTGAGCTGAGACCACGGCTCCCACCTGGCTGTGCAGAGCAAGCCCTGGAAGTCAGCCGAGATGGCTCAGAGCGGCTCGGGTGGAGCTGGGTGGGAGGCCGGTATCCATAGCTAGTGCCCTTCGGAGCTGCCCAGCCCAACGGGCTCTGCCGGGCACCTGGCTCTACGGGAGCCGCTCCTCTCCTGGGCCCTTTCCAGGGCTTGGGATCGGTCCTCCGCCATGGGCCGCGCAGGACAGTGGTGGAGAAGGCCAGGTTGGACTGGGGAGTCCACTGAAGAGGAAAGAGTGCTCTGGCAAGAGCGGCTTCCTTCTGGCAGCACTGAGCGTGGAATCCTGGCCTTCACCATGAGCTACGTCTCCAACCCATTCATCCACTCATTTGTTTGCTTGAGGAAAGGTCTCAGTCACTAGGTTGGCCAGGCTGGGTTCAAACTTGAGATTCTCCTGCCTCAGCCTCCCAAGTGTGGGAGTGTGTGCACCCTCACGCCCAGCTGCCAGCCAGGTTAGCCATAGATGGGCCCAGATGTGGAGGCGGGTGCAGAGCAGGCCCGGCTCTCCCGGGCTGTGACCCCGTGGCAGCGCAGGCCCCGGGAACCGCAAGGCACAGACAGGGCCGCTTGGCGCCGCGGGGCTTCTGTCTCCGCCTGCCAACTTCTGCTCTGAGCAGTGGGTGCTGCCGTGACGCCCGCCGGCTGCGGGGCGCGAGGAGGCACGGGGCGGCAGCGTGAGTGCAGATTTCGGGCTCAGTCGCTGAAGGGTGCTTCTCCCGCTTTCCCAATTGAAAGAAGTGACTTCTGCCAAGTATGACAGCCCTGTCTGTAACCCCAGGAGGCTGAGGCAGGAGAATTACAAGTTTGAACCCAGCCTGGGCAACTTAGCAATTTAGAGAGACTGTGTTGCAAATTTAAAATTTTTTGAAAAGGCTGAGGGTGTGACCCAGCGTGAAGGTCCTGGGTTTGATCCTTGGAACAGCTGGAAATAAATAAATGAACTAATTAACTTCTGTACTCTCAGCACTGAGAGAGGCAGAGGCAGGATTGGGTGCAAGTCCCGGACAGACGACCAAAGGAAACTCTGTCTCACAATCTAAATAAACTGCTAAGACGGGTTGGGGGTGTAGCACAAAGCAGCGTGTCCCAGTCCAGCCCCTTATAATAAACAAGTTTAAAAATATTTAAAAGAATGGTTTGTTTGACTGAGGTCTTGCTATGTTGCCCAGGCTGGTCTCAAACTCCTGGATTCAAACAGTCCCCTGCCTCAGCCTCACAAGTAACCGGAAATACAGTAATGTGCCACCAGCCTCAGCTGGGAAACACCAGCTCCAGTGAGGCGCTCCAATCATGGATGAGAGGACGCGCACAGAAACTGAGTCAGGCTCCTCCGGCCCTCCTCGGTCAAGCAAGCAACTTAGCACAGCACCTGTTGAACGGCAGCAGTGGCTGCCTTTGCTCTGTGGAGCTACTTTACCTAATACTTGTCAGAATCAGATGAGCTGCCGTCTTCATTTTATGAGTGAGGGGACACGCAGAGAACGCGTGGCCTCCACAGTCACATGGTTAGCAGGAGGCCTCAGCACTGGACACCTCCCGAGGGCAGGGGGGCCTTGCTCTGTCTGCTGCACAGTCCCCCAGCTCCAGCAAGTGCAGGGTACCCAGCCAAGGACACCGTGTATCTGGGGAGTGGAGGTCTGAAGCGTGAACTTACACCAGGCGTGATGGTGTACGCCTGCGAGCTCAGCACTCAGAGGCTGAGGCAGGAAGACTGTGAATTCGGTACCATAATGGGCAACTCAGCAAGACCCTATCTCAAAATCAAAGAGAAAGAAAGAAGTGGTTGGGGATGTGAAGTGCGAATGCCCTGGGTTCAATCCCAGTACTGCAAAAGGAAGGAGGGAGGGAGGGAGGAGGAAGGAAGGAAGGAAGGAAGGAAGGAAGGAAGGAAGGAAGGAAGGAAGGAAAGAAAAAGAAAATGTTCTTATGTGGCACACACCTGCAGTCCTAGGCAATTGGGAGGCTGAGGCAAGAGGATCACTCCAGCCCAGGAATTTGAGCCATCCCCACATAAGATAAAAGGTGACCATTATGTTGTGTCCCACTAGAGTCATTAAGAGAACATTTGGGGCGGGCGTGGTGGTGCACATCTGTAATCCCAGCGCTCGGGGCTGAGGCACCAGGAGTTTGAGGTCAGCCTGGAGCACAGAGACCCCACCTTTTTTCTTTCTTTCTTTCTTTCTTTCTTTCTTTCTTTGTCTCTTTGAGACAGGGTCTCGCTATGCAGTTCAGGCTGGCCTTGAGCTCCCTTTGTAGCCCAGGCTAGTACAGGCCCTATCTAAAAAAAAAAAAAAGAAAGAAAAAAAATAGAAAAAGAAAAAAAAAGAAAAAGTTTTGGTAATTTGGGGGCAAGATGTTACTGTGAGTTCATTGTTAAAATCAACCCTGACACTTAAATCAAAGCAGAAAGTTAACACAAAGTTATTTTTAAATGTTTGGGTGTTATTTTGGGTTTGGTTTTTTTTCTTTTTTTTTTTTTTTTTGGTTGGGAAGTTTTGTTTGTTTTTCCCTTTTCTGTAGAGCCGGTGTTATTTTT
>PVLD010010372.1:0-71132 GCA_004027595.1 Dinomys branickii | reverse complement strand
TTTTCCTTTCTTTTTCTTTCTTTCTTTCTTTCTTTCTTTCTTTCTTTCTTTCTTTCTTTCTTTCTTTCTTTCTTCTTCTTCTTCTCTCTCTCTCTTTCTTCTTCTTCTTCTTCTTCTTCTTCTTCTTCTCTTCTTCTTCTTCTTCTTCTTCTTCTTCTTCTTCTTCTTCTTCTTCTTCTTCTCTCTCTCTCTCTCTCTCTCTCTCTCTCTCTCTCTCTCTCTCTCTCTCTCTCTCTTTGTTTCTGCCTTTTGAACCTCCTCATATAACAGTACCTAGAAGAATCATTTCAGAACAGTCTTGTGTCCTAGAATAGTGCATTCATCAAGAGTTCACCTGCTCTGCATGAGCGGGATCAAAGGAGGAGTGAACAATGCTTCAGATGAACAGGTTCCTCCAATTCCTGTTCTGCTCACTGGGACCTTGGATCCTATTTATTTTTATCCCAAGTCTTATATTCATATAGATGTTTATAAAATTATTGCTTATCCCAGTTCTCATTTTTGTGCTATGATGTTTACAATTCTTTCTATACTCTACAAAATATCCTGGTCTCAAACGCATGATCTTCCTTCGCTGAGGTTGTGTCAGTGACCTGCTTGCAGTGTGGGACCCAGATGCAAATGCTAAAGTCCTGAAGCCCCTTCACAAGGAGAACGGAGCAGAAGCTACGTTCTCTTTACTCTCGGCACTCTATCTCTATGAATTCAGTAAAAGAATATATTTCAGGGAAGTGACAGAGCAGGGGTTTGTGCTTGGGAAGGGTCAAAGGAGCTATGCCTGAACCGCGGAGGTTAACATCATGTGTGGAGGAAAACATTGAGAAAAGCAGCCAAGGCAGGAAATGATAACTACCATAGACCTTTCATTCCTAATACCGTCCCCTTCGTAGGAATGTTCTAGTTCTCAGAGCTTTTCTTTAAATAACGATCTTTTAACTTTATTGTTGGTTTTTAAAAGAGAATTTCGAAGCCAATAAAAAGATACAAGATGATAAGAAATGAACAGTGGTTGTTATATTGCATATTGTTATCTTCAAAGTAGTTGCTCAGATTACCAGTTATAGACATGCAAAATTGATCAAACAAATATAGGCACTAACTGTTCCTTTCAATGAGCTAAAATAGAAACTTGTAGGACAAATATCTTAGCTATCATATATGTGTGTGTGTATATATATATATGTATATATATATATACACACACACATATATATATCCACTTCTTTTCTCTTTTCCTCATCCCAATTGTTCTTTCCTTTTCAGCAGCTTCTTTCCCTTTCACAGTATCTGTTGTACCATTGGATTTTATTTACTCTTTCAGTTTCTTACACTAGGGAGAAAATACAGTGTTTACACGTGCATGTTTGGTTTATTCCACTTATGAGTATGATCTCTAGTTTCATCAATTTACCTATAAAAGCCTTAATTTATTTTTATTTATAGCTGAGTAGTACTCCATTGTATAAAAACATATCTTTGTTATCCATTCCTCAGTTGATGGGCATCTAGATTGTTGCCAAACTTTAGTTATTGCAAATTGTGCTGCTATAAACATGGGGTGCTGGAAAAAACTGACTCCTCACATGCTGAAGTCTAAAACTAGACCAATGTCTAACACCATGCACTAAACTAAAGTCAAAATGGATCAAAGATCTAAATATTAAAATAGAAATGCTAAATATACTGGAAGAGAAAGTAGGTACAAATCTTGAAGACATTGGAGTAAGCAGAGAATTTACAAAGAAAAACCAAACTGCATGGGAAATACTTCAAAGAATCAACAACTAGGCTCTCCTCTTATTGAAAAGCTTTTGTACATCAACACAAATCACCATTAGAGTGAAAAGAAAACTCATGAGTTGGGAAACAATGTTAACTAACTGTCCCTCAGAAAAAGGACTCCTGTCTAGAATATATAAAGAATTTTTAAAAAGCAGGCCCCCAAAATTCAAAGACCCAATCCAAACATGGATATCTGAGATGAATACACACTTCTCAGATGAAGAACTACAAATGGGAAATCAATATATGAAAAATGTTTAAAATTATTGGTCATTTGAGAAATGCAAATTAAAACATCAAGATTCTATCTCACCCCAGAAAGAACAGCTATCATCAAGAAATCAGCCAATAACAAATTCTTGAGGGGCTGTGGGGAAAAGGACTTCTTCTCCAATGTTGGTGGGAGTGTAGACTGGTGGAAATACTATGGATATCAGTGTGGAGACTCCTCAACAAACTAAGATTAGAGGTCCCATTCACCCAGCTGTTCCCCTTCTGGGTATTTGTCAAAGTTTTTTAAAATGTCAGAACTGGTCATTGGAATTAAGTGCATTTACTCTGACCTCCCTTAAGGAAGCTAAGCCTAAGAACAAAAAGGCTTTTTATGGACTCTAACATTTTCTTCCCAGTCACAACTCTTTCCAGTAGTTGCAAACACTTCTTTGCCTGCTTCTCCTGCCAGCCCAGGCATTGAAATGACCCTGAACCCATTTCTAAACTGAATCTGTTTTTTTCTTCCTTTTTTTGGCTAATACCAAAACTTATTTTCTAGTTTTTTAATTTACATTCCCGTATTTAATGCTGACATGATCTCCTTACTGCCAAATTAACTTTATTTTCCTATTTGTTCCATGGATAAGAGCAAAGATTGGGAGAAACCTAAAATTCCATCCTAATATGTGGTGGAAAGTTCCTTGTGGAGACCTAGAAATTCAATCACTGCAACATCCATGAGAGGCTTTTCTATTGACTGTGTAAGATACCTTCTCAAAATTTCATTTATTTATGATTTTTAATATACTATCACACTACAGATAGGTAAAAAATAATAAATGAAAGGAGACATAGTGAGTTTTTAGGGTCACCTAATATAGCCCCTATTTTCCAGACAAGGGGATCTTATGCCACAGAGGAGCTGTGAGCCATCTGACTACACTCTCAGCACATGCTGGCCTTGGGGCTTGTGAAGAAGCTCTTTTGACGACAAGTCCAATAGCTTTATAAAGAGGAACTGCAACTCTAGTTTAACTCCTGCCTCACCCTTCTAGTGAGTCCAACCCCAATGGCAGGGGTAGGATTGAGAATTTACACTGCACATACCTGTATTCATTGACATATGTGACCAGAGGAAGAAGACCTATGCTCAACTTCTAAAGAGTAAAAGTGCTTTTCAGAATCTAGGAGAAACACAGTTAAGTGAGAATCAATAGGGGCTAAATATAGATGAATGGAGGCTGTTTAAGGAACACTGTGAACAGTGAATAAGAATGGTCTCTTTTTATGAAGGAAACATTTTATGTTGCTCTTCTCTGTGTCCTTGAAACGGGGCATATTTTATCCCAAGTCTGTTCCACCTTTCCAGTGTTCCCTATTTGCGTTTAAACACAGTCTAACCTATGACTCAAGGGAAAACATTAACTTAAACTTCTCTTTTAGCTTTACATCCGAAGTACAGTCAAGTCTGCTGAATTAGTCTCCTATATATTCCTTACTCTAGCCCATCCTAACTACGCTAGATCCTGTACCACCTCTAGACAAAGTCTCCTATCATCTCTCAGCTGAATGCTAAACACTTTCTAAACAGCTCTCGTTTCTGCAAACCAGGTCTTTCTTGTATCTATATAATCTCTAATACAATGGTTCCCATTTATCTATGTAATATTTCTTTTAAAAGCCTAAATAGTTTTCCAAGAATTGGTTCTTTAGTTCAGCTTTACCAGCAGTAAACTGTGTACAGTACACAATCCGTTCCTTAGCTTGTCCGTTTCGTGGAGCTATTCTTTTCTTAGGAATGCATTCTGTACTCCTATGTGATGATGTTTTCTGCTTCATTTTACCTGCTCTTTCTCTGTGATCCCTTACTCACTTTATTCATTGTTGTAGCCCCAATGCTAACATGTTATATAGTTTTTTTTTAATCTTTACTGAATTAAAAAGCACACACACTTACCCTGTTGACAATTTCTAGGTTTATATGTAGAGTTGTTAACTGTATAAACGTTGCTGAGCAGCAGAATCTAGAATCTTTTCACCTTGCCTGACTGAAACTTTTCCCACTAATGAACAAGTTCCTATTGCTTCCGCCACCCAGGCCCTAACAACCACTGTTCTATTTTCTCTTTCTATGAGTTTGATTACTTTAGCACTCTCATGCAAGAGGAGTTATCCAGTGCCTATCCTTACTTCCTTCACTGTGATGGGCTTCCATCACTTAGTATAATGTCCTCCAGGTTCATTTATGTTTCAGTATATGGCAGGATTCCTTCACTTGTGAAGTTGCCTAATATTTCATTCTATGTATATATTATGTTTTATTTATGCATTGATAGACATTTAGGGCTTCTACTTCTTAGTCATTGTGACTTGTACTGAAATTAACACGGGTGTGCACATATCTCTTTGGGATTCTGTTTTTCATCCTTTTGGATTTATGCCTGAATCTAGAATTACTGGATCATCTGGTAGTCCTCTTTGAGGAACCGCCACACTGTTTTCCATAGAGGATACACCACTCTACACTACCATGGACAGTGCAGAAAAGTTCCAGTTTCTCTACACGCTTCTTAACTCTCGTTATTTTCTGGACTTTTCTTTGATAGTGGTTATCCTTGTGGGTATGAAGTGATATCTCATTAAATTTTCTTTTGCACTTTCCTGATTGTTATTGATGCTGATTATCTCTTCATATGCTTTTTGACCACTTGCACTTCATCTTTTAATAGCTGTATTTACATACATCGGACAGCTAAGATAATTGCCATACTAGTTTCTATCAGTTTATTGAAAGGAACAGGAAGTGTTTAACTTTTTTTGATCACTCTTGCATGCCTATATCTGATAATGTGGACAACTACTTTGAAGATAGCAATATGTAATATAATAACTGTTGTTGATCTCCTCTCACCTTGTTTTGAAATGCTGTATAATTTTCATTGTTTTTTAATTGTTTTGTTAATGATGTTTGTGTTATTTTCTCTTTAAAATTAAAGAAAAATATATGTATATACATGGATAGCTGGGATAAATGTGTTGCTGATGTCTGTTGTTTTGCTGAAAGGAACAGTTAATGCTGAAAGTGTTTTCTTTTTTCCTTTCCTCTTGACCAATTTGCATGCTTCTATCTGGTAATCAGATATACCAATTGGAAGGATATTATCAGATATAACTGGTTTGAAGACAACAATATGCAATATAACAGCCATTGCTGAATTCCTACCATCATGTTTGATGAAGCTTTATATTGCCTCTAATGTGTTTTTTATTACTTGTCATTGTCTTTAATTGTTTGATCAATCTTGCATTCTGGCATCTGGTAATCTGAGTGACTTCATTGAAAATAACAACATGTACCCTGACAACCATTGTTAATTCCTATCATCTTGTTTTGAAATCCTGTATTGTTTTTGTATTGTTTTGGTTATTTGTCTTCATTGTTGTTATTTTGTTGTTTTCTTTTAGTCTTTAAAATAAAAAGAAATAAAAAAGAAATGTCTATCCATGTCCTTTGCCTACTTTTAAAATCAAATTTGTTGCTGTTATTTGAGTTTTGGGATTTAGAGTCTGATCTATTGTTTGAAATATTGTTACTATAGGTTACCTTTTCACTTTATTGATTCTTTCTTTTGCTTTGCAGAAGTTTTTAAGTTTGATTTAGTTCCAATTATCTATTTTTCCTTTTATTACCTGTGTTTTTGGTGTCACATCAAAGAAATCATTTGTCATTGCAATTCTATGAAGCATTTTCATATTTTCTTCTATAAATTTTATACCTTTGGGCCTTACATTCATGTCTTTAACCTATTTGAATTAATTTTTCCACATTCATTTACACATCAATATCCAGCTTCCCCAAAACTAATTGTTGAAAAGACTATCTTTACCTGATTGTGTAATTTCAACATTCTTGTTAAAGATAATTTTTATAAGTATGTATTTATTTTTTGTGTCCATTCTGTTTTATTAATGTATTTGTCTGTCTTTATGCCAGTACCATACTGTTTTGATTACTATAGATTTTTGTTCTTCCTTATGAAGATTGTTTTGACTGTGTAAAGTCCTTTGAGATTTTATATGGAAAAATTGATAAAATCCTTCTGGAGTAATGAATGAATGAATGACTGAGATTACTCTTTCCATCTAAATAATTATATTATAAACATCTTATTTGCTTTCATATTTTATAATGAATTTTCTTAAATACTCATACAATTGTCAGAAGTATTTAAATATGCAAACATGGAATCTATGGATTAGTAGTCATTTTACTCAACCCATTGACTTTTTACATGGAGGGGGGCATGTGTGAGGTAGTACTTCTTGAAGGAATTGAGATATTACCATGATTTTCTCCTTTTTTGTTACTGAAGTGAATTTTTGCTCATTGATTTTTAATAACATGGGAGGTTTCTACCTCCACTACCCACCTGTGCACATCTTTATGTTACCAAGTCTAAGCAGTCCTTTGGGAAGACAGGAAAGAGAACAAATCCTTAGTGGAAAGGGCAGAGAATTACTTAATTAAACAGGGCTATAAAATTACATTCATCTTCATACCTGCAGTTTTAAATGAATTTTTCAGATGAGGCAATTGCAATGATTTTGTGAAGAAAATTTTGTTTTCATTTTTTAAAGACCTGGCATGAAATGCCATTGAAATAAAACTTAAGTAGTACTTTTGCATTTGTTTATTACATATATTTTACACTTTAGTACACTCATATGCATTCTTAAAAAATACAGTAATCTTTATTCACTGCACATGAAAACACAGAATGTGATGAAGCTTGTAAAATAACATAAAGTTTTTGACCCATTAAATCTTCAAAACCCAACACTGTCACTTTTAAGCTATGTGACAAATACATGACCTTTGTGATTCACAAATGCCTTGTTTATAAATGAAGTTAGTATGTACATTACTCCCCAGAAAGGTATTAAAATGAACTACAGCATTATTTGACAGGCTTGCAAGGACAAGTTTAGGAGAAACTTGAGAAAGAATGAGGAGGAGAAACAGAACCAACTCTGGGGGAATACAGACAGCAAACGGTAAATAAACTGAATATATTTAAAGTGTGATAGATTTGCACATAGCATGCATCCATTAAACCATCATTATAGAGGAGATAATGAACATGCCCTCCCTTCAGCTCTGCTCCCAGCCCTGTCCTCAAAGGATCTGCCGCCAACTTTTTGAAGAGTATTTAAAAACCCACTAAATAGAGCCTGGTTGACTGTTTTGGATTCTGTAGAGAAATAAAATAAAACAAGGACACTGAAGAACCCTTAAAATGGACCATCTGGAGAGCTCAATGAGAACAATTTCAGTGGTAGAAGCCCTGCTGCTGGGGGTTAAAAAACACAAAAGCATAGTGAAAAAAAGGAGATGCCTACGAGGGTTAAATTTCTACATAGAGGGATTTTTCTGAGTTTACAGGATACTACAAATGAAAGTTAATCCATAATTATTGAGTATTTACTTCTTTTTACATCCTGAAAAGTCTCAAAGAAATGTAAACCTGGGAGCCCTCAGGAGTAACCAGGTCAGAGTGTACAAGCAGTTTCATACTGAACAGTCATAAAGGGTACTGTAGGTCCTGTAAGAGCAAATAAGTACGAGACTGTACAGGATGGAAGCAAGACGGTGTCCTCAAAAGGTACCTAGAGAGAGATGGTTAGAGCAATCAAATCCGATGGAGTGAAAAAAGACCCTCAAAGCAGTTTGTGAAACACCGACTGAGCACTGAAGCTCTAGGGGGAATTCGGAGAAGGATCTCTCAGGACTGGAGTCCAGGTAAACCCTTGACAAGAGGACGAACTCTAGGGCGAACAGAATGGAGGCATATTGCAGTAGGAAGAGTGGAACTGTAGGGCAGGCGCTTCAGGTGGTGCTGCCGCCTCACCAGCTTGCCATTGTTTTATTCCTCCACAAAGAGAATGAGAGCTTTTGAGAGTATCAATAAGAGCATGTTTGTAAAAGTTGTGTCTTTTAGAGCTTTGTTCCTGTATTTGTAAGGTTACTATGTTTATTAAGATGGCTTTTTCAATCATTCGTTCAATAGACACATTTAAAAAACCCACATCATGAGAGCACTGACAGCCCGAGCTAAGAGAAACCTAGTCATGTCATATTGAAGCTTGCCTTTTCTTTGACTTAAACAAAGACTTTATGCCAAGTGGTGTGACTGGAGTTTAGCATACAACGGGAGAATCTAGAAGACACTTGCAGTCTAGTCTGAAGAGAGCGGGGAGGTGTTGATTTCGAAGACGCTTTTTAAGTAGAGACTTTTGCTTTCTGTTTAGCATACAAGACCTTCTTTGTATTTGAGTTAGTTGTTTATGGGGCTTTTATTCTACTGGACAGCAAACTTGAGGAGAGGCAGTATTTTTGATTCATCTCTATAATTTTCCTGAGTTGTGTCCATTGTACTGTATATGTTACCCACACCTGCTAATCAGAGTTGAGCCAAAAATGTCAGAGTATCCGATTTGAAATTCTTTATGGACATTTCCAGTTCAATTGAGAACAAAGCATGTGGTTTTCCTTGAAATTAAAATCCAAGGCAGGTAGGAATTCCAGAAATATAAGGCCACATAACATTTCTAGTTCAAGTAGATGTGTTCTGCTATTCTCAAGAGTAGTTTTGTCCGAATGTGCAGTTAATTACATGCCCTCAGTGGTCAGATCCCAAACAGGCATGTGCAGTTGTTTCAAGTCTATCCTTCCCTTTACAATTCTAAGAACTTTATGGAAATAGACAAGAACAGTAAGGGGAGGCTGTGAAAGAATTGGAACCTACCCTATCATCATGTTCATTGTTTTTATAATAGGTTTAAAGAAATTATGAATGAAGCTATTTTATTAATGGGAATTTTAATTATCCGCCATAGTGAAGGGTGAGGCAAAGTATAGCTCAGCCCCACTAATTAATATGGATATCCAGGGACTGTTAATTAAGGACAAAGGGGACCAAAGGAACACAATCCACTCTTGACTCTGATGAATTCAAAGTCAAAGTAATAGCTTATTTCCAAATTACCATGACTGATAAAAAGTCAAACTCAGACCTCAGCCTTTTCCCCTCAGAGAACCATAATTTTCCTGTTTAGACAACAGAATAAAGGACTGATCTGTGCTTCAAGAACAAAGCCCAGACCTACAGGCCCTGAGGAGACACAGGAGCTGTGGATTATTTTGTGAGACCTGCATTTCAATAAGAAAGGCTTTTCGTAGCCCCTGCTGATCCTAGACTTTCTGTGGGAAGTTTCACACTCACAGGCAGTCTTCATCCATGTTGGTAGAGAAATCTATCTTCCTGACCGTGAGTGCATATATCTATTTGCCTCTTGACATCAACCCCCCATCCTGCCACCAGGGTTGTGTGGTTTTCTGAAGAATCGCATGTGGGCTAGCAACCTAGCTCTCTGGAAGCGAATGTATACTCCCCATATGCAACAGCTAATAACTGTAGCCTTTAGAGGAAACTAAAAGGAAACAGAGCAAGTGTTCTGTTAAAGCAAAGTTTTATGGTATAAAGCAAAGATATGAATTCTGGTGTCACAGGCATTATCCCTTAATAGCTCAGTGACCTTGGGCCTGGGACCTTAGTTTGTCCACAAAAAATATTTGAATATTAAAACTCATTTTTTTTTGTTTTTCTTGTGAGAAGGAGGCCAAATAATTCAAAGTTCTCAGGCAGTGAAGCATTGTCAAGATCTTGTTTTGTAGTTTAAAATGGTTTGAACCTCACTAGACACATACATTTATTTTAATTCCACAAAAATTCAGTGATGATTACATATGTGTGTAATGTATATGTAATCTATGTATGCTATCTGTCATCTATCTATACCTATGTGTGGGCAGGAACTGTATATTTGTTCACTATCAGACCATAGTGTTAAGCATAGTGTTAATGTGTAGTATTCGTTTAATCATTCTGTACTGTACTGTTCGATGTGAGGCATGATCAGGAAGAGCAGCCAAGTTACTAGAACATGATAATAAAATATGCAATTGCCTGCCCTGATCTCTAACATTTGTAGTGCACACTGTTTGCTAACTAGCACTGAGCCTAAAGTGCCGTGGGAATGATCAGAAGAGGCCCTTTCTCTAGCAGAATGAGAGGAGCAAACACTGGGCTGCATGTGTGAGGGTGAAAGGATAAAAAGTTTGAAAAATGTGGCCTGTGCCTTGAAGAGCAGGTGCAAAGACAGACACGCAATAGCGCAACATATTTAGGAGACTGTAAGCAGTGAAATGAGGTATATGCATGCACTGCAGAGTGAAGGGCCCTGAGTGCTTAGAGGATTTTGATTTTCAGTGTTTTGCGTCCGTGGTGAATTTCAAGCAAAGGAGTGACATGACAGATTTGGCTTTTACAAACAGTTCTTTTGAAATCGTGGTTTAATTTTTTTTAATTTGAAATCTTTTAACACCAACTCAGCAAGCGGTCTTGAATATTCGACTTTCATAAATGTTTGACTTTTATTATTGTCAGTGCTAGAGCCAATACAGATGATTCTGTGTGTCTGCATATGTATATGTATAAAAGGCAATATTAGCAATAACATTTTCTTTAATTAATTTTCCCATGACTGAACTCCTGTTTGAATATTCATTCTTATAACAGTGTGGTGTGTTATGATGCACTTCGGCAAAATTAACTCAACAAGCTCCTTTCCAATTTTAATATTCTATTGGGTTTTCTATTCCTGCAAACTCATTAGTATCTGAGTGCAGTGCCGAAGAGAAACAAGAGAGAGGCATATTGTGCAAACGTGAGCTGGAGGAAAGAGACAGCTGGCACGAGAATTTTCTAACAAAGGCCCCAAAAGGCTGCTGTGTCTCAACCACCAGAAAAAAAAAAATACTTTGAGCTTTTCTTTTGTACTAAAAGTTCTGAATTTTCTTCGCACATATCAATGCTGGTAAAAGCAAAATTGTACTCACTGAAACCTTCTCATGTATTCATGCCAAAGAAGACCTGAGAAGATTCCCAAATGTTCTGTTATATAAAGACTCCCTTCGCCAGGTGGACATGTGTGCATAAGATAGCATAGTTTGAATCACCAACAAATCATTTCCAGCAATATATCTCTAGATTACTCTTCCCTTCCCTTCTGCTTCAGTTAGCATGTGCAATGTGACCATGCAACTGTGCCTATGTTCTACCATTTACATATTTTTATATGACAACTTCTTTCTAGACTGCTCTAAGGAATGTCTTTATATGCTGGCATACTAGCAATAGTCTAAGACTTAGTTCAAGAATTTTGCACTTCAAGGTTTCCAAAAGCCCTACAGGTATATGTGAATTTTTCTCCTGTAATTTATAGTATTTGATACTTGATACACTTGATAGCTGTTAGTGTACACACCCTTTTATAATTCCTGCTAAGTGATTAGCTGTCACTTATTGGGCACCTGCAATGTTGTCCACTTCAAAGTTAGTTTTATTACTACCATTTTACAGATCAGGAAAATGAAGTTCAGAAAGGTTCATTAGGTGCCCAAGGACCACCATACCTAGGGAAAAGTGTGACTGGGGAAAATTATGACTGTGAGGTAACTCATGGTCCCATTCTTAGCATGAATGTATGACCATTAAAAGCCCACGCTCTAACCTCACTGACTGGTCCCCTTGTCAGTGTGGGTAAGGAGTATTTGTGTTGGAAGATGGTGCAGTGCAGCGTTTCTGAGAGCCTGGATGCACGGGGGTCCTCAAGGCAAAGTTTGGATGGAGAGTATGAATGTAGGGGTGAAGAAAGTGCGTGTGTGTATGGAAGTGAGCAGAGGGCTTGCTCACAACCGCTTATCAAGCTGGCTACTGCTAAGGCTTTATGAAGGAAAAAGAGAAAGAACATAAACTGGGAGGGCACATGATGCCCATGTTGTGGCATGCTGTAGGTACAGAGCACAGGGGATCTCTAGTTCCAGAGACAGGAAGGGAAGAGAGAAACTGAGCCTCTGGGTGGAGGCAGGATGTCATGGAGTGAACTCGTCGTGAGGAAGGTGCTGGAGAATAAGGCTGGATTTCAGTTGACTGGTTACCTGGGCATTGCCTGGCACTGAGAGCTGAGGCACAGAACGTGCTGAGTCTGAGTCTGGTTTGATACTGATTTTCTTGACTGAAGGAAGGGTCCCTTAATATCTACCAGAAAAATACTGGATCACTGAAGACAGTTTTAGGGAAGAAAGAGATGTGTGTGAGGGCAGGGAACTAGGCAGAGCATTGCATAAGCCAAGTAAATTCAGTCCCTAAACTGGGTCAGGAGGCAGGGAGGTGTGAGGGGGAAGTAGCAAGAACTTCCTTCGTGTTTTTAATGTGTTAAGACTGTTTTAGTTCAATGTGAGGCATGATCAGGAAGAACATATGTCCAAGTTTCTCTTGTTTTGAAGTGTTGATTGGTATAACTAAGAGAATGCTAAAATAGCTATACAGACACATTGAAACATTTTGAAAGTAACATCATAGCCTATTCTGAGCGTGGTGAAGGGGAAAGAGGGTGTGTTGTATTCTTGTAATGACGTGTAATTAGCTCCTTGGTGCATCATTAACCTTGGAGGAGCGGTACACCTCCAGCCAGATTTTGTGGATCCCTTTAGCAGCCAGAGAACTTGCACAACAGTTGTGATGCTTTGCCTGTCTCTGGCTCATTTTAGTGTCTGTGTCAAGGCATCTCTGCCTTTTATAGCTATTTCCTAGGCCCTTTTCTGTGGGATTTGTTATGTCAAGAGCGTTTTATGGGGCATGGGACATGTCTGTTTTATTCTGCGTCGTATCCATAGAGCCTAGTATGTGGAAGTATATTTGTTGATTGAACAAATAGAGCACAACATGGACTAAAAATCTCTGGATTTAGTCCCCAGTTCTGTCATATAATTATTTGCAGGTGCTTCTAGACAAACCGTGTAAAGTTTCTGAGTCTCTGGAAACTGAGAAAATAGCATCTGCCCTGTTCAACTCACATCTTGTGAGGATTAAATTCATATGAAAACACTTGGACGAACATTAAAATTAGCACAAGGAGATAAAGGGGAGATATCCATTATGTATTATGTCCTGTGCCAGGTGCTTTAGTTCTAAACCCATGCCTAAACCTAATGACAGTTTTAAAAGACACTATTATTCTGTCTTTCAAATGAGGATGGTGAATCTCATAGACCCTGATAGGTAATACATTTAGTAAGTGCCAGTCCACAAGTAACAGACTCTTCTGTCTGACTTTGAAAAAACCTATGTTTTTAGCCTTTATAGTACATAAATGTGAGGCAATTTTACTGAAATTCTGACATTTCATTGCAAGCTTTTACAGAAACCTATTATAGAAGGTCAAACAATAACACCTGAATTTGTCAAGGAAGAGACATCTTTGCCCTAATTAGCATCAGGACTCCCAGCCAGCAGTATCATAGCATTTGCATACATACGTGCTGTAACTAGGGTGACAGTGCTTTTCAAACCCAGGTCTGATTTGTTGATGCCACTTTTCCTCATTTATGTTCAACTCTCCATTTAGAGATGCACAGTCAAGTTCAGAATTATTTTGTGTGGCAGGTTCAGAAATATTTTGGCTATGTACACTATATTCGTGTAAATTTTTGCCTTGTGCTTCCAATAGCAATTAGAACAGCCTTGGGTTCTAATGAGGGCAAAGTATGTGTCAAAGTTAAGGGGAAGTACTACATGTGGAGGGTCATGCATGTTTAGCCTGCTTTAACTTAGCTTGGAGTGCTTGAACTCTCAGTGACCTGACCTTCTGCTGAACAGTGAGAAGAGCAAATGGTTAGGAGACATATTTCAGAAGGCCAATGTGTGTGAAAGTCCATTGTATGGAGTTATATATTTGGCACTGGTAAATGTGAGTTTCCTTCTTTTTCATATATTGCGTGTTTGGAATAATTGCAAATGCTGGAGAGATTTGGGTCCTAGTCCAAGACCTTGAGCAAGTCTTTACCTTGCTTTACTTCATCTTGTTGGGCCCAGTTTATCTACACTGAAGCAACTCAGGTTGTTTGGCTATGTTCATAACATTGAGATTTTATGTAAGTCTGTAAGTCCCATACCTGTTAAAAAGTAAAGGTCTACCACATGTGCTGTGATATGGTTACAGGATCTCTGAGAACACTGAGAACTGACTTAGTCTGGGAGAAAGTAGGCAAGAGGCTTTCAAGCAGGAAGCCAAGGAATTCTTTCCTGGCATGACAAGACTTGAGCTGACTCTTAGAAATATAACACCAATCTAAGCACAAAAAGGAATGTCATATTTATCAGTTTATGCAAAACTTGAAGAGTAAGAAAGGTTCAGAAATGCAAGTATGTCAGTACCAGTGAAACACAGTGCTCTTAGGAAGATATGCATGCAGGCATTTGAGGGTGGAGGGAGAGGCCTGCTCTTACATAGATATATATACAGACATCTTGAGAATGGTGTGGAAGGGGTAGGAAGGGATATAGAGAGCTTAAAGTGCGGAAGAATTTGAACTTCAACCTACAGCTTGATAAGAAGTTTTGAAGGCGAGAGAGACATAACAGATTTGACTATTAGAAATAACCCTTTTTTGTCAAAGGGTTGTGAGATGACAGAGGCTGACACACTGTCAGGAGGAAACTGCAGAGGCTTCAGTATAAACGCTGGTGACTTGATGGGTGGAAAAGAGAATAATGGCTCTAACAGCCTTGGGTATGTGCTGGGGGGAGGAGGGAGATGAGGAGGGCCAGACAAGCACAGCACCCAAGAATTTCAAATAGAACCAATACGAGGGAGAAAGTTTTTGATTCTATAGTTGGTATGAAATTACAAATAGTGGTCAGTATATATATATATATATATATATATATATATGCTAACAAGTGAAGTAACCATCCTAATTTTCTCTATAATAAAGTTATGTTTCTAAATTTTTATGAAATCCACAAGGTTGAATGTAAATATTAATAAAAACGTCACTTTGTGGCAAGAGATCTTCCTAGGACAGGAGAATCGTCCTTTACAATTGATCAGACATAAAGTAGGAGCATGGTGGGTTTTCATAGAATAAGTGGGGTATGCATAAGGGCTATGTTTAAGGAGTGAATCTTTTTCTTCCTTGGTGGTCATTGGCACTTTGTCATTCACTAACAGGATTATACTCTCCATACACTGTTCAAATCCCAAAGCATGAAAGTCAAGCTATGATACTTCAGTCCAGAATTGCTTACTGTATATCAGTTATTCTTTGAAGGGTAGCTAGATCTAGAGGACAGAGATTTTAGGGGGATTAAGTGAAATTGTATGAAGCATGTAAGTTGCCTAGCACAGTTATTGGCAAAGGGTGGCCCAAATACTTGTCCCCTTTTTATGTCCCCAGGAGACAGTATGAAATGATTAATAAAGAACAGCTTGTACACACTGGGATTTATAGCCTCATTAGAAAGATGAAATACAATGAATAAAAATAATCTTTATAATTCTCCACAATTTATTAAACTCTTTCACATCCACTATTTCATGTCAGCCTTCCAATAAAGTTACAAAGGAAAAGCATATCGTTAGCCCTTTTAAATAGATGAGGAAACTAATATTTAGGTAGTTTGAGGGACTAAGCAAACCAAATTATTGTATAATGACAGAACAGCTGTATGTGGCTCCAGTGTAAAGCTCTTTCCATTACAAACGGGTGACATTTGGGAAAGAATGGGTAGCACTCACTGCAGCTGTGACTAGGTGCCACGTGAGCTAAGCCTTGCCTGTGCGTGTTAGCACTTGCAATTTACAGCTTTACTGGAGAAACAAAGTGCCAAGGGACTCTTGAAGAAAGCAAATTCATTCTTCCTAGAACTCTGCAACCCACAGTCCTGTCTGCTCTTCGAAGGTCTGCATTAGAGGGCGATCCTTCCTCACTTAGTATTCTCCCCTTACGGTGTCTCGGATGAGATTCCAGGAGCACCATGGGAATTACCTAATCTGCTGAGATTTTTGGCCCAGAGTCTCCTTCTCTCACCCTTGCTGTAATGTAACTATTTGTGGTAATGTAACTATATGTGTTGCTTAGGTCCTTCTACCTCCACCTACTTTGTGATTTTTACTTCTAGATTCACCTAGGAGAAACCACAGCTTGTGTCTTGTGTTATTTCTCTTTTTTGTGCAGTTCTCTTCCTAGAATCCTTACAACTCTCACAGAGCAGAACAGGCAGGGCCAATTTCATCATGGCACTGACCCAGGGCCTTCATTGGTTTGGAGCTTCTGACTGGGTTATCTTACATGTGGGAATATAGAGAAAAATGAATGCAATTAAGGTGATCGTTATTCAGAAAGAAAACAGAGTTCATAATCCCTGTTCCTCAGAAGATAAGGCACACTTGGATGAGTTTTCAAGAGAAAGCACTGGACTCAACCTGAAAAATATACCTTGAGTGTTGCTTTAAAATCATTATCACATCTAACTCATGCAATACCCATCCCAGGAAGTAGTGGTATTTTCATTTTATACCTTTCATTTTATCACAGGCTCAGAGAGGTATTTGGATCTTTTCTCAAATACTACAGTAGAGAAGTAGTAGAGCTGTATTGAAGGATTCATTCCTCTGACTGAATACACTATTTTTAAATTCCAGTACTGCAGTAAATCATGAGCCATATAAGCCATTTCTCTTTTAAGCTTCATATATCAGATATTTTGGTCATAGTGATGAAAAGCTGACCAATACATATAGGGCAATGTCAAGTGTTGACAGAGTGGGCCTGAGTGGGCCTGGTATGTCATTTGGGATGGAGCATCAAAAGAAGCTTTTCTGAAGAACCTGCATGCTTAAGAATGAGTTTGGAGAGGCAGGTGAAAGGGAGTGGCTAGTGCATGGGAGAAGTGTGTGCAGGGCTGCTGTGGAGGTGGGAATGAGCTGGGCACATGTTGAAGTGGCATGGATCGTAATTTTCCAGCATGTAAAGTGCATTATGACTAGGAGGACAGCTTTGTTTGAATTCGAGTACGACTGTCAGTCTCACTATGTGTCTTATGCCCCTCTGTCAATGGCTGTGGGGACCAGTCTCTGAGTGGGAGAAGATAGACTAAAAGCAGGAATTTGAATCCACTGTGAAGACCATGCTGAGGAGATTTTTCTAAGCCATATTTAAAACCTTGTGTTAAAAAACATCCTTAAATCCTCTAACAGAAGATAGATATCTACTTGAACAAATACCAGCTCTCATATAATTTGTTGTTTTTGTTTCCCCAGCATTTGCCTATTGAATCACAACCTCTTATAATCAGCCATTTTCCAGAACAAATTATGGAATGTATGTCCCATGTGTGTGGCTCACACTACTTATGGTTCATGGGTTGGACATAGGGCTCCTCTGTGCGGGGCTCCAGGTTCTGTCTGGCTCCTTGAAAGTGTTCCCTTTCCCAAGCCCTTAGGCCTTCACTTGGTCTGTTTATCCCCACCTCCTGTGTTAGTTCCTTCAGCCTTGTGCATAGTAAAGCCATGATTAGTCAGAAAATACTTGGAGCCTAAAAATTTATTCAGTAAATTTAGAAATATAGCATTGGTCTGAAGTACAGACAGATGGGCTTGAATTTTCTGCCTACTTCCGGTAAATGATCTAACCTCTTTGATCCTTGGTGTACCCATGTGTAAGGTGGTTATGAAGAACATACTATATGCCTAATAAGTGATGGTGATTATTATCGTCACTTTGCTTCTTGTCTGGACTTTATGTACTGAGAGACAGCTAACTCTAATGGGCGTTAGGACATAGACAAAGTTTACACATTCATTGTATCATTAATCCTCATCACCACCCTATGACATTGATACTATTTATCCTCACGTGCAAAAAAAGGAAACAGGTTTTAAGGTGTTAAGGCATTTCCCAGAAAAGTTGATAGAGCTAGAAGTGTCAGCACCCGGGTTCAGACCTAGGCATTCTCGCACAGAATCTGAATTTTTAACCTCTTCACTGGCATCATCATAACTACTTCATTTGTCCTCTTCCTAAGACAGTTTCCTCCCATATCCCAAGTATTGCAGTTTCTCTGTCTTTTAACTCTTGCTTTGGTAATTTATCGAATACTGGTCCATCCCTGCCAGACTTTCCCATACACCTCAGCCCAGTAGCTACAGATCTGCTGGCCTTTCTCGGCTAGTATTGATTTCTGAATTTTTTCCTTCTGTTCTCTGCTTGCTGGGCAACAATTTTCTCATTCTTTCAGCAAGTTTTTACTGCATTTCTATGTTTCAGGACACATACGAGATGCTTGCAGCAATTAGACAGGGATGCTATTTTAATGGAAGTCAGTTCCAGTGGGGGAGATAAAAAAAAATTAGAGAAACACCAGTGACATTTCTAATCCATTCTTTCCTATTAGCATCCTATGTCCAGTGTATAAGTTAATATAGCCTGTCAGTTTTAGCTCCTAATATATGCCGAACCTATACATTTCTCACTATCTCCATTGCCACTGTATAAAGATATTATTTCTCATTAGATTGATTCAATTATTATATCAGTGTCTTTTGCATATGTTATTTTTATCAGAAGACTGTTCCTAATACTGTAGTGAAACTGATCTTTGAAAATTGTACACCTGTTTAAAATATTTTAATGCCTTTCCTTTTCTCTTATCATTATGAAAACAAGAATAAAAATCTTTCATTTTGGAGGAAAGATGTAAGTGAGATGTTCCAATAAAGTGATTGAGTACTGTTTGAAGATCTTTCTACCTTTAATATCTGAGAAATGACTTCGTATGAATGAAACCCTGTAACTCTGATGCTATCTCTAACCAAGAATTAATCATTAATTGATTATTCTCCAGCTACCACAATGGATACTTTAGTGATAGGTACCAATTCAAGAGCACAGTCAGTCATTTAGCCATCCATTCCTCCAATACTCATTGAATATCCATTCTGTCTTTAGTCTAGGACTGGGTGCTGATGGTACAGACTCAGCTCCATCAACCCCAGTAACTATTCTAGCTATTGGTGTCTCACTAGTGATGGAGGCAAAACCAAGCATGGTCTCTGTTTTCATAAAATGGAACGCTGGAAAAATAAAGGGGGTGGGGGAGAGGGGCAAGAAAAGAATTGAAATGTGTTTTGTCTATGTACCAATTTCATACTGCAAATGTAATCACTATATGCTGCAAAAATGTACTAATAAAAATAAACAAACAAATAAGCATAAACCCAAAAAACAAACCTTAAATTCCAGAATGAGACCTCTTTCTTGCTCTTAAGAAACTCATGGTTTATTAGAGAAGACATTATTCACTTACTCTACCTAAAATTTATTGGACACTACTATGTGTCCAGCCCTGGGGATCTAGTGGGGAATGAAAGACCTGTGATAATTGTCATGTACAATTACAAGATCTCAGTTCTGTGAAAGGGATGAAGGCATCCTGTGAAGGATATGAATTTTGCATGCAAGCCTAGGAAGAAATTTTCATTGAAAATAAGTGCTGGAACTAGACCTTAAAAATACAATGTATAGGAGTCTTCCGGTAAGATGGTGACTGGGTAAGCAGCAGAGAAAGATCCTCCTGGAGGATCGCCACCCAGATACTAGAATAGAGCAACATGAGAAAGACAAGAAGGAGAGAAATGGGTGCCCTGGTGCCATGGACCCAGGAAAGATCTGAAATGGGGATTGAAGCCCTCAGAAACAACACACAAGACCGCTCCTGGGGAAAAAGCTCGAAGGGCCGTCATGGCGTAGTGAGAGGAAGAGGAGGCGGAGAAGAGAGGAGGCACCGCCCCATACACACCCCCACCGCTCCCTCATTCCGGCTCTCAGCTTCGGCCTCGGAAGCCCCTGCCTGCGGAGACCTACGCACTGGGCCAGGGGAGAGCGGGGTCCTGAGAGCTGCTCCATAACCGGAGAGGAGAAAGCTCAGCTCCAAAGGGAAGCAGCAGCGATCGGAAAGTGTGGTCAAATCCAGCGTGAGGACGTGAAGATACACAGCCACAGAAACAAAATCCCCACTCTGCAGAAACCTTTCTAATCAGTGCCCTGAGGCAGGGCGGAGGCAAGGCAACCAGTGAGCAGCCCCCCACACCCAGCTCTACGCCTGCCCCGAGGATATGGCCTCAGACCTCTCCACTGTGTGAGCAAATACCAGCAGAGAGTAGCAGAGAGGAGTGGAAGGACCCCAGGGCCACAGTAATTCCCAGGGATCCAACCATAAATCAAATGGGAGCTGGAGCTCAACAATAAGAGAGAGCTGCAGACATTGAGGTGGGACACACGGCCCCACGCCCTTCTCACTCCAATACCAAGCAGGAAGCATGAGTTGAATTACCGGGCTTCAGCACCCACCCTGAAATCCCTCTCTGAGCAACGTGAGACTCAGGGGCCATTCACCATGTTTCTGACAACAATGGGCTGAGTCCACAGACTTCAGGACTCACCCTAAACTACTAATATGAGCACCAAGAGGGTCTTCACACTGCTTGTATATATGAACCTGTAAGAACCCATAGCGTCAAACTACACAAAAAGCAGCAGTCCTGGAGCCTGAGAGACAACAACATACTCTACACAGCAGACCGGAGAAAATCCTTCAATTCTCTCCTTAAACTAATAACTAAACTTAGTACACACCCTGGACTACCACAGCAAGCACAGGTGGGGAAGACCTCACGCCACTTGTGCCCAGCAGTGTAAGTGCGCCCAATGCCCAGCCGCAAGGGGTGGGGAATGGCAACACTGGAGATCAAGAGGTGGGAGGAGGCGAGGACATGGAATTAAGATGCAGACCCACTTCTCTAATTGGGTGGCAATAGTATCCAAAGAGTCATAGGATGCCTACAGAGGGGACACCAGGGGTTTCGGCAAGGAGCTCGGTGGCCTGTTGGGGAAGAGGCCTCCCAGTCCAACCGACTCCTGAAAGTGGCAGCCACACCAGGGCGGAGCCGGGTGGTATGCCTGGCCCTCCACGAAATCGGCCCCGAAGATTCACCTGAGCCTCTGGATGTGGATGTGCTATATGGAGGCAGAGCCTGGTGGTTCACTGTGTAATCCCATCTACTCGACCTGACACCAGATGGCTGAGAGGGCTTGCCAATTATAGTCTTTGAGGATGGGTGCTTCTTCAACTCCTGCCATAGCAATTTGTGAACACCCATGTTTCACACAGCATAATTTGAAGCAGCCAAGTTTTTTCCCAATGGAAGAGCATGAGGGAGTAAATAAATCTAAAAGTAGAGTTATTACCAATGGGAAGACAACTGAAAGGGTGGTAGAACAATGGAGATGAGATGGAGAAAATTGATTAATTGAATGAGCCATCATTTGTATAACTGAGTAACAAAGACGAAGATAACAGTGTATAATAACAGCATCTAGTGTCAGCTCCCTATTTTCTCTGTAGTTTGCTATTTCCTTAACTGTTTTTGTGTTAACAAATGCAAAGATAACATTATGTAATACAGCATCCAGTGTTAATTCCCCACTATCCTCTGTATAAATTTAGTATTTCCTTTATTGTTTCTGTTTTAAGAAATGCAAAGATAATATTATGTAATACAACGTCCAGTGCCAATTCCCTGCTATCTTCTCTATAATCGAGTATTTTCTGTATTGGTTTTTGTGATATTCTTGTTTATATATCTCCATTCTTTCATCTTAAAAAAATACAATGTACAAGATATTTTATTACTACTGGACAACATAAATGAACATCACATTGAAATGAATTTTTCTTTTGGTGCTTGAGATTGAACCCAAGACCTTATGCATACAAGGCAAGAACTCTACCAATGAGTCACATCCCAAGCCCGAACATGAAATATTGTGATTAGCATATTTTCTAGACTTTATTTTACAGAGATTGTTATCTATAACACTACTTTATATTGATGAAGCACTTGAAGATCAGGGATATGAAATGCCTTCCTGAAAGTCACAAAC
This sequence comes from Dinomys branickii, assembly GCA_004027595.1. Lineage (NCBI taxonomy): Eukaryota > Metazoa > Chordata > Mammalia > Rodentia > Dinomyidae > Dinomys > Dinomys branickii. The sequence goes on along the minus strand of PVLD010010372.1, from coordinate 49,231 downwards.
TGTATGCGTGACAGAGTCAGAGTCCTTAGTCTGTATCTTTCCAGTTTGAAAGCTCTTGCACTTTTCATTCCACTGTGCCAAATCCACTGACTTTTTCTAGACTGCCTTTTGGCCTCTTAGGACAGCTCATAATTTCATTTACAATTCTTGTGCATCACTACTTTCAAATTGCCATGTTTACTTTTAGGTTTTCCAGGTAAGACTGAGCAATGCAGACTTTCTCTGCAGCCAGAGTTTTAGAAAGCTTTTCTTTTTTAGGAATATTGATGTATTAGTCACTTCCCCGGTTCAGGACAAATACCTGACACTTAACTGAAAGGAGAAGAGTTTTATTTGGTTCACAATTTCCCTGGGTTCATTTCATGGCTGGCCAGCTCGAAGGCAGAAACAACACATCAGAAAACCATAGCGGAGGAAAGCTCCTTATTACACGGCAGCCAAAAAACAGAGAGAATGGAGGATCCATGTTCAAAATACACCGTTCCTACACCCTTCCAAGTCACAGCCCCAGTGACTCACTTCTTCTGACCAGACCTTAGCTCTGAATGTGAGACATCTGAGGAAACATTTTAGATCTGAACTATAACAATTTCTATTCCAATTGAATTTCCCTGACAAATCTTAAATTAGGTTTTCAACCAGCAGATGTATTCCCTACATACTTCTTAATAAGAATGGGCCCCTCCCATATTATTTCCTTTTATTGAGAATATGAATTCAATGTGTTAGCCTTAATAGATCTCTGCAAAGAACATGATACACAATTCCATTGAATGCAGAACATCATTGAAAACACTGTAGGAAGTCAGAATATGAGTGTATGTGAATCAGAGTTACCATTTCAATATGCTTCCTAAGTTACTTCAATAGTGTAACCTTTACTGTCTTTATCTGAAAACAAACATGGCCTATCTGTCCTATCAACCCACTGACTGGTGGAGGATCGTCTGATATGTGGCTATGAAAGTGCTTTAAGAACTGAAAAAGTGTTATTTACATGCAATACTATTCTATAGTGATCGTTATTTTGATCTTATTGGTGAAAATATCACATAAGAATGGTTATGTGGTAATGAAAACGTTTTCTTTTTTTCTGACTAAAGCAGGTGAACGTAGTTAAATTGTAATCTGTATTCATACAATAAAATATATCTGGTTACCCCACACTGAAGACATTAGTTGTATGAAATGTTTCTGTACTGTATTGTAAGGCAAAAAGACTTGACTAAAGGTTCAGTGAGTGCAGTGTTAAAGATTCATTTAGAACCGAAGAGTTGGAATAATCCAACACATTCCATTATGCCGCGTCTTACCACAAAATAGATTTAAAATGAGATGTTAAGGCCAGATTAGACGATGATGAACTATGAAAGCTATTTTGTCAAGAATTGCCCTTGTTGCTCTTTCCTGGCCTAAGGCTAGGCCAGTTTCCTGATTAATGTGCCCCTTCTTTTGGTGTTGAATTTAGTCAGGGAGCACATTACGAATTCACTCTTGATTTCTGCTAATCACGTTCCAAATTTGCCCATCTATGTCCTAGAACTTAGTATGTGCACATTATGAGGGGCAGGGGAAGAAACAGGAGACAGAGACAAGAGAAGGTGATATCAAATTTCATGCAACACTGTCGGAAGAGGGGAGGTTAAGAGATAATTTGTGTGGTTCTTGAAAGTGATTTGGTCCTGAAATGAAGACCTACATTAGCTAAGTTTTTATATAAGAGATTAAAATTAGGCATCAGTTTAACAATTTATGAATTTATTTTGAGAAATAACTCTCACTGGAAGCAGATTACAAAAAGGTCTATGTATTCCATCATTTTCTTCTGTGCATTATCATCTATCATCAAGTCACATGGGAAAACCAATTATTTCAAGCTTGCTTTGGTGGTTTCTATGAGCAAAAGTAGTTCATACACTATTTTATAATTTAAGAGATTGTCTAGTCATAAGGATCGCTATGCCAATGGTACTGGAGTAGTCTCTGTGTGTCATGTCTTTTTTTGGCATATGGTGTATATGCTGGTGCCTATGACTATAGCATCGTGATGGTTTGCTTCTTCTATCTCTCTTTTCTCTTGAAGTTCTTTTAAGTAGTTCTACATGGTTTACATCTCTGCTTCTTCAATATTATCTCCCACCTATCACCTTTACTGATCACACAGTATAAAATTATAAGCCCAAACCCTCAATCTCTATCTTCTTACTTTACTTTTATTATTCTTCTTAGTACTCATGAAATTCATATGTTTTTGGAAGTTTGTGTATACAAATGATATTTGTGTTTGAGTTCCTTGCTGAAGTTTTAGTTTTGAAGATTTCACTTCTTTTTACCTATTCTACAATTTGAGACTCATTTTAAAGTTCTGTATATAGTCAATGCTCAATAAATGCTTGCTTACCAATAATTGGCTAATATGGTACATAATTCACAAGTGTGGAGAATATAGGTTTTCATCATCATCATGAAGCATTTGTGGAATTATGTGTTCCTAAAGGGTATGGCGAATGAAGACTATGATCTGGTTTTGCCCTTCAAACTTTCTGTGCACTCCTAAGGTGATAGTACAAATGATTGTGTGGACAGGAAGCAACTTGTTGTCAGAAAGAGTTACTGACTTGTATCCAGATGACTTGGATCACGCATAATACTATGGGTAGCATCTAAGACCTGTTGATCATTGTCATCCCATCTACTAATGTAGAATCTCATTTTTTTTGACAGCTGAAAGCACACACATACTGGGTACCTTGACAGATTCATAAATGAAGACCTACATTGTTCTCTGATTCTAATTTGGGATTCAGAACAGTTTAGTGATTGCTCAAGTCAACTTGTACAGTGCTCTGTAGATTCTGTCCGGTTGCTGGGTATTTTTCAAACTCATCTTATATGCTATCAATTCAGTAAAGTCTCCCTGCACTGTTTTTGTAATAGCCTCTGAGAACTTGATGGCATATCAGAGAACATCTCTATTCCGGTACCCTTGTCATTATTTATTGCTGCCATCATTCTTGGGAATTTCAGCATTTGATATTCGAATCCCCTGGTTCAATTCTCCAGCCTTTGCTGTAGAAAAACTTTTTGAAAGAGTAAATTATATTTTCTATCATGTTTGTCTCATTCTGCTTTCATTTTCTCTTAATTCCAAGGCCGTCCGCTACTATAGCACTCCAGTTCCTCTCGTCATGGTTACCAGCAGCTTCGATGTGGTACCATTTGTCAGTTTTCAACTGTGATTGCTCAACATCAGCTGATTACTCCTTCCTTCAACATTTTTTGGCTTGAAACTCCATACTCTTCTGATTTCCCTCATCTATTAATTACTTCTTGTGTTTTGATAGTCTGCTTTCTCTCTTTTCTTCTCTCTTTTCAGGAGATCCACATGGCTTACACCCCCGCTTCTTCAAAGTCTCTGTTCGCATATCACCTTTACAGACTACACAATATAAAATTATAAACCCAGACCTTCAATATTCATCTTCCTACTTTTATTATTCTTTATAGTACTCATAGCTTGTTGGCTTATTATGTCTTTGTCCACTTATATAATGTTTGTCTAATCTGTAATACATGCTCTGAGAGAAGAGATTTGTTTGTATGGTTCACTCTCCAGTCCCAAAACTATAAAGAATAGGATCTGGCAAGTCATAAGAGATTAACAAGTATTTATTGACTGGATTAATGACTGAGAGAATAAATACATAACTGCAAAGTCTTTCTTGGAATCAGAGACATTAGAGTGTTGGTAAATGTACAGGCTCCAAGAGTCAGATTAACTAGGTTCAAATTTTAGCTTGACTACTTGTAGTTTACTATTTGGTTTAGAAGAATGAAGTTAAACTCTGAGCTATGTTTTTACCATAAAATAACAATATCTAATTCAGGAGATTTTGTAAATTAAAAGAACTAACATCTAGCCTTAGGCTTCATGAATAATAAGCATTGAGAAAAAGGCTGTTTTTCCATCTTTTTTACTGTTGGTGTATGTTTGTGCTACCCGAAAATTACACTCATCTTGGGGAATTGGTACATACATATATCACATCTGTCCCTTTTCCCCCACCACCCTCTTGTCTCCCCATTTCCTTTTTGTTTTAAGATTCATTTTTGCTCTTCTGCCCTAACAGAACCTTGGACTAGTGTATCATACTATATTACTTAAATATAACTATAATTGTATTCTACTTAAACCCCTACCATGCTTTCTTGTGACTACAATGGTAACACTCATTATATTACTGCTCATGCTGATTTTCAGAACCCTTGAACAATGAACTTACATTGTCTTTCAGATGTTATCTCCTAGTCTGTTCTTTTGCTTCCCATGCTTCACCTGCATTTTTTATTCAGGGAACGGTGTGGTATTAATACTCAGCCCTGTACTTTTCTGTATGTTGCTAAGCTCTACTTACAGTGTCCTCTCCTACCCTCTTCTTCAGTTAAAACTTTGCCCGTCGTTCAAGTCTCTGTGAAATTAGCAAATTTCTGGACAATGCATAAAATATTCTCCTCCTCTTCCTTATAGAGCATTTCTAGTTCATAAAGCATTTGATAGGGCATAGTCTTCTCAGGGAAGCTTACCACATGTGGTCCTTCACCTCTACTCCAATTTTTATATGCAGTGCCTCTGAGTCTCCTCTCCAGGCTCCGAGTAAACCCTACTGTCTGCTTTTTACTTCATAAGACTTCTATCTTGTTTGATGCCATGTCACTAAAAGTGTATCAGATTAAATTTGCTAATAATGATTTGCAAATGCTTACTTATTAGGCAAGAATTGGAGAAGAGATAGGGAGACTTGTTTTTTTAATTTATTAGATAAATATTGGTGAAGATGAAGAAGAAAAGGTATTAATTTTTAAAAAGTAAAGGCTGGGCTTGTAGTTCAGTGGTAGAGCACTTACCAAGTATTATTTAACATGCATGAGGTCCTAGGTTCTAGCCCCAACACCAAAAAAAAAAAAAAGTACATGATAAGGAAATACACACTGACTACTTAATAGTTTATTGGTTATGTTTCCTTCTGGGATTACAAAACAGTGTGAATGTTTTAAGTGTCACTAAGTCATTCACCTAAAATGGTTAATTTTGTTATGTGAATTTCACATCAACATAAAAATGTATTTGGCCACATGGTAAGGATGATATGGGTTGGAGTTGATGAAGCTATGAAAAATGAAATAGAGCAATGGAAGGACCTACAGGAAGGAGAAAGGTGCCAATGTAATCAATCCATCAGGGAGTAATTCAGTTGTAAGAATGCAGGCTGAATGTAAGAATGAGGACTTATGGCCATGTGCTAATATTTTGCCTATAGACTTAAGTACTATGGCCAGTTCAATTATTCTATATATACCACTTACCCATCTGATCTCTCCAGGCTGCACCATGCAAAGCTTTCTACAAAGAGAATTTAGATAAATGCCTAACAACGTATTGAAGTTCTGGGAGACTCAGTCACAAACAGGTATGAAGGAAGTGACACAGTGAAACAAAATAATTAAATTACTCTTCAAAGATAGACTTTGAAGTCCTTCACTTGCCTGTATCACCGTGGAGTTCTTGGTTCCCAATAAAACATTAGCATGGCAAATTAGAATTTTGATCATATGAGCATAACCTTAGGCATTTGCATAATTAAATAATCAAGGATGATCTTAATGTGGATGATTTCTTAAAGTGTTAAAATGAAGTTAAACACATAATTGGACTGATGAAAGATAAAGAACCCAATGCTCCAAGTTAGAGGCAGTTAATTTGTAGGAAGCTGGGGACCAAAAGACACTACTCTTTATTAAAGACACAAAGACAGAGATGTGTAGTGTTTTAAAGAGTAAATTGTTCTGACAATATTAATGTCTATGAGATGTAGTCAATTAAGATGCCTTGGTTAGTTGAGCTGTTGTGTCTCTTCTTGAAAGAGTCCAGGACCTAGAGTTGGGCCTTTTGTTCTTATTTCCCATAGTTAGACGCATGCATGTCCACTCCATGGACAGTCATGTCATCAGAAGTTTACAGGCGAATAAACTCTAGTAGTTTATTAGTATCACAGTCATGATGAATGGACAGGATTCCTGCTCATTGTATCAATATTGGCAGGACTAAACATGTATTGCTTCCCTCCCTTCTCTCCTTCTCTCCTTCTTCCGTCTCTCCTCCGTCTTTTCTTTTCTTACCTCTCTCCGTCCTACTCTTTCTGCCTCTTGTCCTACATTTTCTTCTCCCAGTCCTTCCTTGTCTTCTTGCTTTCTTTCATTCTTCCTTCACTGCTTCCTCCTTCCCATCGTCTCTTCTTTTACATTTCTCTTCCATCACTCCTTTTCCTTTTCCTCTCTCTTATCTGTTTTATTGTCTGTACCACTTGCCCCTACTTTTATTATATTGTCAAGACTGTACTACTCCTTAAATTTCTTTCAAAGTTTGGGGTTCACAATTTACTAACACTTCTCTAATTGAGGTAGGAATATTCCTTATGACAGTTCTCCAGAGCTGACATGCAATTTCCATTCATAATTTTTTAGCCACTCTCCAACTTCCAAGGAAAATTAATCTCTTGCAACAAATTTGCCTCTGGGAAAGGTCCTTCCTAAATTAAACTAAATTTTGTTTCCTTATCATTCCTGATGACTAAATGAGTCTTCTTTATATATTTTTTTCTTTGCTACTTTGAACGGACTCATATTTCTGAATGTAGAGTTCTCCATACTATTTTCTTCATGCACCATGTCAATTTCTTCCCTCATGCTTTTGTCCTTGGCAGTACTATGATGGTGCGGATATGATCTGAGTGTTTCCTCTGGGATTCACAGGTCGGAAGTTTTATAGAATGTTTAAGAAGTGAATCAGAGCAAAGCCATCCTAAGAAGATAAGATCACAAAGAAGGTCACCGGAATTAGAGCGCTGGATCCCTGGGTGTGCTGAGTATTTTGAGTCTGCCTCTGCCACTTAGTATAGCCCATCTAAAATTGCACTTGCTTTGGTATCTCCTCGTCTCTTTCTTGGATTATAAAGCTCTCTGAAAACAAAGCCTCACTCATTTTGTATCACAGCAGCATTGAAATGCTCATCTTGGGTTACTAGGTGATAAAGGCTTTCTTCCCTTCTGACTGCACATGGGAGACGAGCCTCCATGTGATGCTTGATACCCAAAGCTAAGGTACTCGCTTGGTGGTGTCCCTATAGGTGCCGAGGTCTTCCATTCTAATACTGTAACCTAAATTACCTTGTTCTCGGCTCCTACTTGATTTATGCCTTTCTGCATACCTGCATTCTTATTCATACATGAGCCCCACATCTAGTTGTAATCAAGTGTCGTCAGAATTATTTTCCAAAGTAACTTTTGTCTTTAAAAATATATTCCTTGGTAACCCCCATTGCCACTGACACACACATATGTTATACATACAACCTATAAAGTTGAGTATAAACCCTTCACTTTAGCTTTCAAGGATTTCAAAAATGTTTAACTCATCTTCAATTTCTCATTTTCTAATAGCCGTCAAATAGAACTGTATGCTAATTTCCAAATATGCATAAACTCAGTCCCACTTCACCTTGCACAGCTCTGTGCTTCTGCTTGGGCCGATACACATAGATGCACACTGTCATGTGATTTCTTTTAAATTGAAGTTCTTTCTTAAGTCCTATGTTAAATGCTATATTTTCCACTAAACCTTTCATGGTTTCCAGATCTGGTAGACTCTTCCTCCTTTGATTAAGATTTTATTCTGCTTTTATTAGGAAAATAGCCTATATTTTAGATTGAATCACAGTTTTAATGTGTGCTTGGTGTTCATTTGTTCACTAATTTATTTATTTATTCATCAGCAAATACTTATTGAACATGTGTACTTGATTTCCTACTAGGCCTGGTACAAATTAAAAAACCTGTGGCATCCTCATCACTGAGGGCCTCACAATCCAGAAAACAAGATACCTGTATGCATACACTAATGATGTGATGTGATATGCCCTAAAATTAGGTATGGATAGAATCCCAGGAGGGCAGATGGAAAGAAGCCAGCTACTTGGATTACGAAGAAAGTAACAGAATCTATAATGCACTCAATGACATTCACACTATGGCCAAGGGATGAGTAAGTTTGCCCGAATCAGAGAGAAATGGTAGTTCAGTAAAGTAGACTCTAACACACTGTTAGCTTGATAAGTGGTCTTACCCATCTCTGTAGTCTCTTTCCTTACGTCTTTTTGGTATGTATGCATGTGTATATGGATTTCATGTGTGTAGACATGCATTTTGCAGTCATCCTGGAGAGTGGGTACATGTACATGTCATAACTTGCTTCCTCCTTTTGATCCCCTTGCCAATCTCTCCCCCTCGCTTTTTCCTCCTTGAATTCCCCATTCCCCATTTTCTTTTTATTGATATTGGTAATCTTAGCTCAGGTTTATGGCATGTAATACTTACCTTCATTGAGGTTGTTAGGTTCCTGCATATGGCATATATTTATTCTATTTATATCCGCTTCCACTTCCTCTCACCCCTCACCCCTCACCCTTAGTCTCTTGTGCCCCTTCCTGTTTGAAAGGGATCCGTGCGCCTGTCTCCTTCTATCCATCCTACCTCTTTGTGGCAGTGCTCAAATGAATGTTTGTTGTATGAACACATGAATGAATGTGTGAAAAATACTTATTTTAGAAACTAACTTGATGAGAAGGCATCCACTAAAATAGTTCAGAGTTAAGTTGAATGAATGCCTTCTGTGTGAGGCCCATTTACCTGTTACCAAAAGGCTACATTAAAATTCAGAAATGTTCCATCATGGCTGACTGGAGGCAGAGGTGCCTCAGGAACACTCAGATGAGGTCTATGGGGAAGCACAGTTACTCAGAAAAGAAGGAAGCAAACACCACCAGATACCAAGAATCAACCTACAAGAGAAACCCACGAGATCACTAGATTTACTCCAGGCTCAGGAAGGTTAGAAAGGAAGGCAGTACCACCTCTGGCCTCTCCATCCCAGGTCCAGTGAATATGTCATCTTGGGGGCCAGTGGCTCTAACATCCTGAGGGCAAGAGTCAGTTCTGCAGCAGCAGCCAAACTGCTGCCATAGGCCCCTGTTTGATTCTCCATCCCCTGGAAGAGGTAACCCAGCTAGAGGGGTAACTGTAGCTTAGGACACCAGAGAAAGTGAACCCAGCAAATCACTCAAAGGGCAGACGCTGAGCTAGCACTGGTATGCCCTAGGGTAAGTGAAGAATAAGCGCACGGCATGATTAGGGTCCTGGACCCAGACACAGGAAGAGCCATGCCTCAGATCGCTGCAGAATACCACCAGTGAGCCTCTGGGGAGGAAAATGGTTGGAGTAGCAACAGAACAGGCACTTTGCCATTGTTCTCCTGAACACCAGGGAGCTCTATGTCCGTGACCCACTGTCCACCATCCAGAGCCACAGGAGAGCTCCCCTGTCACCAGCCAAAGGCCACCCAGAGTTCAAGGACCGGGAAGAGCTGGAGAGATGCAGCTTACGAGAGGGCATGGTGCGGCACACTCAGCTAGAGCCTTGCAGAGAGGCAGCACAGACATGTGGGGATATTTGAGGAGGGAAGGGAGCAGACATTGTAAACGCTCCTTTGAAAATCATCAGAAGAATCCATACCAGCCCAACCACACCATGTCCTCTCCACCTCTGACTCAAGTGTCCAGTCATAAGACAAAGGTAAAGGCCACTGGCTAGCCAGGCCTACATGAGTGAAACTGAAACTAAGCAGAGCGTGGCTTACAAAGGGGAGCAGGCTCTGAGGTCCATCTGGACCTCTAACCCCTTCCCTCAGTGGTGGGCAAGAGAACAAATTCTAGGAGGAGGCCCGCTCAGGGAGTTGTAGAAGCAGGCTCTGGGCCTGGAAGCAGGAGCAGAAAAGGCACCTTGTGGACATAATGACACTCTGTGCAGTATGGAGGCAGAGCAAAGAGCCAGAACCAGCAGTAAGCCCAGGACCCGAGGCCAAGCACACGCACCACTACTATTGCCACAAGTCACAGCTTCCGCATTTGTGAGTGTAAGGAAAGTGCTCACTGTATGACTTGAGACTGCAGTTTAAATAGGGTGGAGAGGATGCTTTAATTTTGTATTTTGTAACAGTGTGGAGATTTTTCTTCTCTCTTCCTTATTTCTTTTCTTTTCCCGTCATCCAAATAGTGTCTTAATATGACAGGAGAATGAGAATTAACTGATGCTTTACAGGAAAAGTACATTTCAAAGTAACTCTCACCAATGCTGTGCATGAAGATTCAAACACAAACTTCCTATTAGCATATTAACAGGTGCCCACCATTCAGTCCACAGCTTCCCCCAGTCTCCCCTTACACTTTCTTCTCTGCAGCTCTGCTCCCATTTCCACAAAAATTCTCTCAGACCTCTCAACTAGGCTTCTACCCCAGGTAGAAAAATAATGTCACAGCAGCTCAATCCCTTTTCTTCCTTTCATTTGTTACTATGGCTTTTTTCCCTTTCCTTGTTTCTAATATATTCCTTTCATTTTCCAGTTCCTTTTTCTTCCCTTGCCCTCCTCAGCCTACCTGTCAGCAGTACTATATCACAGTAAAAGTAAGATTTAATGCACATGATTGATATATGGTTGGCCCTCCAGATGCTGATGTGAGTGGAAGGGGTTCTCTTGTGCCACAGTGAGTGGATCTGATCTTATTATGATTAGTAGGTCAAGGGAGTATATAAATACCAAAGCACACATAAACACCAAGATCACATCACTGGGAAACAGACACTACAGCAATCACCATGTTAACAACAGTGTCTTTCCCCTCTAATTGATCCTCAATCCCAACAAACAAATAACCAACAGAAACAGGAAAACAAGACAACAAGATGCCTCCCAAAATTCTTAACTCCCTCAAAGCTGATCTCACAGGGAATGATATAGTCAAAATATCCAAATGGCTGAAATGTATGAAGGAATAAAGAAGAGACAAACAAACAAAAAGCAGAACAATGAGATGCTCAGAGGGCTCAAAGATGATGTACATGAAGAGATAAAGAAGTGATAAAATGATCAAACCTAAAGAAGGTAAAAACAGAAATGGAATAGACTAACCAAAATGATACAAGACATAAATCATCATTTTAGTAAGGAATTAGAGACCATGAAAATATATCAAATAGAAATCCAGGATATAGAAAATTCTATTGATAGTGTGGGCAGCAGAAATGACTAATGCAAGGAGAGAGTGTTGGAACAAGAACATAAGTTTGATGTGGGAGATAATATCCTCACAGACATCTGAAAGACAGGAGACCATGGAAACTGGATCAACAGCTGCTAGATGACTCAAAGAAAACTAATCAGAATTATAGGAGTTAAAGAAATATCAAAAGCCATGACAGGGCTGGGGATATAGCTCAGTGGAATAAGCACCTGCCTGACAAGCACAAGGTCCTGAGTTCGATCTCCAGTACCGCAAAAAAAGGGGGGGGGGGCATCACAAAATTTATAAAATACTCACTTACCAAAATCATACCAGAAAAGTTTATACATTTAGCAGAAGAATTCAACTTGCAGGTAAATGAGGCATATGCCCCAAATAACCACAATCAGAAAAGAACTTCTACCTCACAAACAATAGTTCTATCTCAGAATTCCCACACAAGTACGAAAGCCTTAGAGGAAAGCAGCTAATAACTTACAAAGGCAAACCTATCAAAAGCGTAGCAGACTTCTCAACACAAAACTGAAAAGCCAAGAGATCCAACATATTTCAAGCCCTAAAGAAAATTACTTTCCACCCATACTAGTATCTCCTGCAAACTATTTTACAAAACTGATGGAGGAATAATGACATTTCATGACAAAGAGCATTTTAATAAATTTGTGACCACCAAACCAGCAACTACAAAAAATAATCAAAGGAATCTTAAAACGAGTCAATGAGGCCAACAACACAAAAGAGCCTAAAGGAATTAATACAGAGCAAACAATCAAGCAAAAGCGAAAAATAAAAGAATCAGCACCAGAGCAACGATGCAATGGTGGAAATTAGTCAGGACCTTTTGGTACCAACTCTTGAAGTAAATGAGTTTAACTCCTCACTAAAAAGACACAGATTAGCATTTTGGATTAAAAGAGGAAACCCAACAGTATGTTGCATACAAGAGATACACTTCACCCATAAAGAAATATACAGACTAAAACTCCAAGGTTGGAAAACAATACTCCATGCATCGGGATCCTGAAAGCAAGTAAGAGTAGCTGTTGTCACATAAAATGGACTTCAAGCCAAAAATGATCAAAAGAGACAAAGGTTACTACATACTGGTTAAGGAAACAATATAACAGGAAGAGGTAATGATTGTAAGTATATGTATACCCAATGCCAGCCCGCCCAACTTCATAAAATGAACACTAGTGTACGCAAAAGATTTAAAAAATCAATGCAATCACGGTGGGGGATTTCAATACCCCACTCACAAATAGGTGAAGTAGACAAAAAGTAAGCAAAAAAGTCACAGTTCAACCTTTAAACAAATGGACTTAATAGTTATCTTACAAAGTGTCCCGTTCAACAACCAAATACATATGTCTCTCAGCATCACACAGAACTTTCTCTAAAACAGTCCACAGAATAGGTAAGAAAGGGCTTAAATAAATACAAAAGAAATAGTTTATTGGACTTAATCAGATCATAATGCAATGAAACTGCTACGATACAATAAAAGAAATCACAGAAATTATGGAAACGCGTGGAGTTTACACAATATACCCCTGAATAATCAAGAAGTCACAGAAGAAACCAAGGAATTTAAAATTTCTGAGAATCGAATGATAATGGCAGTAGAACTAGCAGAAACATTGGGACACAGATAAATCAGTCCTACAAGAGAAGTCTATAGCTGTCAATGCTCACATCAGAAAACCAGAGTGATTCTAACAAATAACCTAATGATATATGTCAAAGTTTCAAGTAAAAGAAGAATAATCCAAATCCAAGGCAAGTATAAGCAAGCAAAAAAAAAAAAAACCATATATATATATCAGAGCAGGATATCTCACAGATCTCGAGGAAACATTCCTTAAATTCATCTGGAACCAGAAGAGACCCAGAATAGCAAAAGCAATCTTGGGCAACAAGGACAAGTCAGGTGGAATTACAATCCCTGACCTAAAATTACACTACAAAGCTACTGTAGTAAAATCAACATGGTACTGCCTAAAAAACAGACCAGAAGATCAGTGGAACAGACTGGAAGACACAGACACAACCATAAATGCACTCAGCCACTTAACTTTTGATAAAGGAGCCAAACAAACTCACTGGAAGAACGATAACCTCTTTAATAAATGGTGCTGGAAAAAATTGGTTTCCCACCTGCCAAAGACTGAAAATAGACTCAAGTCTATTGCCATGCACCAAACTCAAGTCAAAATGGATCACAGATCTCATCTCAACATTAAAACAGAAACACTAACTCTATTGGAAGAGAAAGTAGGCAAAAACCTTGAAGACATAGGGATAGGCAGAGAGTTCATGAACAAAAACCAAACTACCTGTGAAATACTTCAAATAAGAACAATTGGGACCTCATCTTACTGAAAGGTTTTTGCACATCTAAAGAAATCACCAGCAGAGTAAAAAGAAAACCCACAAACTGGGAAAAAATTTTAGCTGACTGTCCCTCGGACAAAGGTCTTCTATTAGAACATATAAAGAATTTAAAAAACATCAGCCCCTCCAAATTCAAAGACCCAATCCAAAAATGGGCAGCTGAGATGAATACACACTTCTCAGATAAAGAAATACAAATGGCAAATAAATACATGAAAAAATGTTCAACATCATTAGTCATTCAAGAAATGCAAATTAAAACAACACTGAGATTTCACCTCACCCCAGTAAGAATCACTTATTAAGAAATCAACCAATAACAAATGCTGGCAAGACTGTGGAGAAATAGGAACTCTTCTCCACTGCTGGTGGGAATGCAAATTGGTGAAAACACCATGGAAAGCAATTTGGCGATTCCTCAGCAAACTGGGTCTAGAGGTCCCACTCAACCCAGCTATTCCCCTTCTGGGTATTTTCCCAGAAGATCTGAAAACATCATGTCACAGTGATATATGTGCACCTATGTTTATAGCGGTACAATTTGTAATTGCTAAATTGTGGAAGCAACGCAAATGTCCATCCACTGAGGACTGCATAAAAAAATTGTGGTACTTTTACATAATGGAGCATTACTCAGCTGTAAAGAAAGATAAAATCAAGTCTTTTACAGGTACATGGTCACAACTAGAGACCATATTCATAAGTGAAATAAATCAGACCTGCATGTGTAAGCAATGTATTGTCTCACTAGTGTAAGATCCTGAAAGAGTGAATAAAAAATTGGAGGTATGATAAACATTGTGGAATGAAAGGAAAATGCTCAAAAGTAATGGGTAACTGGAGTGTGGGAAAGGAGAAGGGAAAGAAGGAGAAATCCTGTATTTATGTATAAACAGGAGAGCTAACAATTGTACTACTGTCTTCTATTGCTTTAGTGAAAGGAACAGTTAATGATCACTTGTTTGATCATTATTGTATGTCTCTATTTGTTTTCCTGAGAAACCACTTTGAAGATATCAATATGTAATACAACAACCATTGTTAATTTCCTACCACTTTGTCTGTAACTGTATTGTTTGTATTGTTCATGTGCTATTTTGTAAATGGATGTGTGTTTGTTAATTTTCTTCCTTTATTTTTGAAATAAAGACTAAAATGAAAAATAAATGGATCAGAGTTGGTTCTTTAAAAGTATAAACAAAATAGACAATCTTTAGCCAAACTTATAAAAAGAAGACATCTATATCGATGCAGTTAGAAATGAGAAAGGTGAAATCATAATGGATACCATCAATATTCACAGGATTAGAAGTATCTACTTTGAAAACCTGTATTACAATAAATTGGAGGATCTAGAAGAAATGTATAGATTCCTAGATATGCATGAATTACCAAAACTGAACCAAGAAGATACAAAAACCACGAAGAGTCCAACAGCATGTAATGAAGTTGGGGCAGTAATAAAAACCTTACGAACTAAGAAAATACTGATTCATTCACTGTTGAATTTTACTAGAACTTCAAGGAAGAATTAATACCAGTAATCCTCAACTTCTTTCATGAAATTGAAAGCAAAGAAATACTGTCAAACTCATTCCCTGAAGCTAGCATAATCTTGACACCAAACCAGACAAAGTCATTTTTCAGACAGGGACTTTAAAAAGAGAAAAAATATTTATTAATTTCCTTAATGATCATGACTGCTAAAGCCCTCAGCTAAATATTTATAAACAGAGTACAACATATCATTAAGAAAATCATACACCATGACCAAGTAAGTTTCATCACCGGGATTCAAGGTTGGTTAAATATATGTAAGTTAATACATTGTATTACACCACAAAAATAGAAGTAAAGGTAAAAATCACATGACTATCTAACCAGAGCAGAAGGACTGAGAAAATTCAACATTCATTCATAAGAAAAATCTTGATGAAAATTGGTACAGAAGCACCTTACCTCAAGATGATAAAAGCCATGTATGACAAACCCACTGGCTTCACATAATTCACATTGAAATCAGAAATAAGACAAGGGTGTCTACTGTCAGCACTCCTGGTCCTTGTAGTGCTCAAAATTTTAGCCAAAGCGATCAGGAAAGAAAAGAAATTGAAAGGATTTGAATAAGAAAGGAACAATTCAAAATATCCTTATTTGCAGATGACATGATTCTGTACCTAGAGGATCCAAAAACTCCACCAGAAGACTTAGAACTAATAAACAGAATCAGCAAAGTGACATTATACAAAATAAACACACAATAATGAACAGCATCCCTACATAACAATAATGAACCCATTGAGAGAAAAGCCTGGAAAACATCCCATTCATAATAACTGCAAAAAACTGAAATATCTGGGAATTAACCTAGCCAATGAAGAGAAAGAGCTCTAAAATGAAACTATATGGCTCTGATAAAATGTTAAAGAGGCGTTAGAAAATGGAAAGATATCTCCTCTTAGATAAGCAGAACTAACATTGTGAAATAATCATATTATGAAAAGTGATATGCAGATTTAACAGAATCTCCATTAAAATATTACTAGCTTTTTTTCACAGAGCTAGAAAAATAATTGTAAAATTTACATAAAATCAGAAGGGACCCAGAAAGCCAAAGCCATCATGGACAATGAGAGGAACTCAGGAGGCATTAGAATCCCAGACTTCATGTCATACTACAAAGCTACAATAGAAAAAACAGCATATTTCTCCAATGAAAAGTGATACAGAGCAATGGAATACAATAAGGTGCATTCAGAAACCCAGGCACCTTCAGCCTTTTGATCTCTGACAATAGGTCCAAAAATATATGCTGGACAAAACCAACCTCTTTACAAATTGTCTTGGAAAAAAATTGGTTATCTACATGCAAAAGAATGAATCTTGATCCATATCTCTCTTTCTGTACTAAAATCAAATATAAACAAATCAAAGACATGTATAAAAGCAGAAACACTGAATACACTGGAAGAAATACTTGATAAAACTCTTGAAGATATAAGTATAGGCAAAGAGGTTTTGAACAGAACCCTAATTACACAAAAATAATACCAATAATTAACAAATACAATTATATCAGATTTTTAAACAATCTTCTGCATAATAAGAAAAAAAAAGCAATGGAAAAAATTATTGCCAAATACTACTCAGACAGAAGAATTATATGTAGGATATATAAAGAACTAAAAAAAAATTACACTGACAAAAATAAAAGACAAATCAGTAAATGGGCAACTGAAATGAATAGACATTTTGCAGAAGAAGAAATACAAATGGTCAATAAATGCTCGAAAAAATGTTCAACATCTTTGGTCATCAGAGAAATGAAAATAAAAAAAACAGTGAGATTCTACCTTATTCCACTAGAACGTTTATCATCAGAAACTCAAAAAAAAGCAAATGCTGTCAAGGATTGGGGGATGCTTCTATATTACTGGTGAGGATGTAAATCAATGTAACAACTTGGCAAATCAGCATGGAGAATCCTCAAAATGTAACAGTATAAATACCATTTGAGCAACTATTCCTCTCCTTGGTGGTATCTACCTCAAAGAGCTAAAGTCATCCATCATACTACAGTGACACAAGTACACCGATGTTTGAAGTAACACAACTCGCATTCGTTGTGAAAGCCGCCTACACGCACATCAACACATGAGTGGATAAGGAAAATGTGGTGTGTGCTGCTACTACTCACTCATTAAGAGTGATAAATTGGACACATTTGTTAGAAAAGGGATGGTCTTGACGTCATAATGCTAAGTGTGATGTAAGTCAATCACAAAAGGTAAAATGATGCATGGCTTCTCTAATATGAGAGACCCAACATAAAAAAGCCATGTTAAAAAATAGAGAGGCAGGCTCTATATAGATGGAAAGGGACCTGAGGAAGGAGCTAGAGGAAATGGCAAAGGTGTGGGGGGAGTGAAATTATTAAGATGCAATATGTATGTGTATCAACTCCCTGAAGCTAAGTATAATCAATATTAGTATATATTTATCACAAATATATACTAACAAAATTTTTAAATGCAGCCTTGATAAAAGATATATGTATATATAATAGACAAACTGTATATAATATATAGTATAATACATATATCCTGAAGAAAACACCCAGATGTAGAATTGCTGGCTAGACAGTAAGACAACTAGTTCATATTATTAAATTGCTTCTCAAGAGAGTAATTTAAGCAAAATACCAAAGAACAGATGATTATTGATCTTTATCATGCATCAGTTGCTGGGCTATCAATTTTTTATTTATTATTTCATCAAAATCTTATTAGGTTATTGAAGACTACTTATTACTTCAATTTTACAGAGGAAAAAACCAAAACTAGAACAGTTTAGGGACTTTGCTTAGGTCTCACAGATAATAAATGAAGGAACAATTACTAAAGTCCATGTCAAATATCTCAAAGCCCAAACTCAGTCTATTATCACACACAGTTCAAAGGATAAGCTTATTACCCTCATTTGGCTGGAATGGAAGATTTTTTTGGACATTCATCCAATATGGACTTGAGGGAAACCCTATTGAATAAAAATTTGGATGCTAGTTAAGGAATTATTTTGGTTTTCATCTTTGATTTTAAGAAAATATAAAGCATTCATCCATTTGTTCATTTATTCACCTATCAAGCATTTACTGGGTATGGTTATAAGGTTATATGCCTCATATACTCTGCAATTTATACATACAAAAATATAATGTTCCTTTTAAGGTAACTACAGAAATATAAAGCAAAGATATTTGGAGGGGAGATGTCAAATGCTGGACAGAGTAATTTTCAGGAATGTTATAAAAATGAGATATAGTATAATCACAGTATGTTATAATAGTCATTTACATGAGTAGCTAGTATTTACTGATTGCATTCAATGTAGTGACCAATGTCAAGTGCTTAATATATATTATCTCAATCATTATAACTTTCTGAAAAAGGTATCATTATCTCTATTACCCAGAAGAGGAAAAAAATCAAGCTCAAATAACTTCCCAAAGTCAAGCAGCTAATAAGTGATCATGCTGGTTGACTAGCTGAGTGAATTTATCTTCATTTTGCAGAGAGCAACATAAGGCTTGAGAAGGAAAAAAGTTGAAATTTGTTCAAGACCATACAATTAGAAAGTTGTTCTCCAATGACTCCTTTCCAGAAAGCAGGATTCTGAGAGGGACTGTCAAGCTCTAAGTAGGGAGCAACATCTTAGAACCTATGGTTGAACAGTGCAGTGTGTCAGCGCCCCGTGGGTGTTGCCTACGGTGTGGAGAACTAAAAGGAAAAACTGAGAGACAGACTCTTGAGTGAGTTATGGAATAAAAATATCTAGCACACCAGCCAATAGTATTGCTAGTCACAAGGTCAGGCAAAGGTAAGTACATGGAGAGTCCAAGTGTGAACCTTAGGATAAAACTTAAGAAGGTAAGAGGTTACATCTGTAAAATGGGAGCTAATTCTAGCACTATGGGGGATTAGTACTGGATCTGGACCACTCTCATCCGTGAGACTTAGATTTCTCTGATCACTTTATCGGAATCCTGAGCATTTGATCATCAAGATCTAAGAAATCATTATGAAATTTAAAAAAATATGATTATAAAAATATAATTAGCCTTGATTTGGTTCATTTAAATGAGCCAAATTCATTTTAAAACAAATTAATGCACATGAAAATATAATCTAATTCGTTTACTTGTTTGTATGCTCTAAAGAATTTTTGTCTGAATGTTTAAAACTTTCAGTATTGTTTTTGCCATTTATAGCAGCTAACCTTTCAAGATGGCTCCTCATGATCCCCCAATCTCAAATCTTGTGTAATCCCCTCCCACACTGTACCACAGTGTTAATATGCGAGATGAATAAACTATGGTATTGATGATATGTCTCTTCCTTACTATGGTAATAAAAAGCACTGTGAGCTATTCGTTGATCTCTCCGTACATTTCACCTCTGGGTAGAGCCAGCTGAGACTTAGCAGAGCGCCAGACACTTAGTAAATAATAAGCATCTGCTCATCTAGATTCTCCATACTTGAGCTAAACCTACCTGTCTATAAGTAGACAGATTGTCTATGTGCAACGGATATGTTTTTGGGTGCAGACCGTAACACTCTGCCATGTCCTATGTGTGCTCACTGTCTGTGAGAAGACCAGGAACCCTGTGTACACATGCACAGGTATATGGAAGTGTGGTTACATGGGTGCAACTCCACCGAAAATAAGATTTTTTTCTCACTTTTCATTTAAATTAAGCCCACTTGGGGCTGGGGATATAGCTCAGTGGAATAAGCGCTTGCCTAGCAAGCGCAGGGTCCTGAGTTCGATCCCCAGTACCGCAAAAAAAAAAAAAGCCCACTTGCCAAGTTGAGAAATCATCTACCTTGTCAAATGAAGAGTGATTTGTAATGTGACCACTTCACTAAGTCTGAACACGTTCTTTCTCCTTCTGGACTCATGCCATTATGTAACACCTTGTGTAGGTACAATTTGAGAGAAAGGAGGACAAACCTAGAGGATTTGGTCATTTGCTTGACAGGTCAAGATCAAGCCAGGAGATCCTGCCTATAGCAAAGATCCCAGGCCAAATCCAGAAATCGACCACATTCAAATTGTTAATGTTTCCATCTTATCTGAGTTACCTGTCATGCTGACCGTACCTTCATTAGATACGTGTTTAGAGTCTCATTTAGAGCTGAGAAGATGGGCCCCTGGTGACCTGACTTCATCCAATTACTGATGAAAGCCTGCTTCCTCGTTTTCTAAGTTTGGGTGTCTGAAAGCATAGCGTATACAGCAGGAAAGACAAGGCCATGGGGTCAGACTTATGACTTCCAATCTCAGTGCCACCACTTTATATCAGAGAAAGCCACTTCAATTCATAACTTTATTTTCCTACACTGTAGAATAGGATAACGGTGTCCCTATCCAAAGGGTGGTTGTGATAATTAAATAAGTTAATGGATATAAATAAACAGTGACTGACTCATGTAAATGCTCAACAGGTCTTGGGTATTATTACCATCACTGTTAATACTGGGAGGCTGTCTGGTAGAGGAAGAAGGCTGAGTCAGGATTAAACGTGCATTGTGGTTCTGTGTCTCTAAAAATTTTCTGAACCTCAGTTTTCTTGAAGGTACCCTCAGAAGATACTGCCTACACCAGACGTTATTTTAAAGGCTAAGATCATGCAGAGACCTGAATCAAAATAGGGAAAAATAAATTACGGTTCCCTTCTCTTTTTATCCAGGTTGTAACTGGTAACTCAGAAATCTGATATGTCTGAAAATTTGCACCCATCACTTTAAAAAAAATCTACAGGAAGCAGAGTGCACCATTATAAGGAAAGGGGAGTGGCTCTATGTTTAGTATCAAATGGGTAAGAGAATTTAAGTTCATGGTTGGATGCTTTTGAGTTTTCATAATAATAAAATCTAGCAGATATAATTAAGTATGCAGCATTTGGAATGGAAGCAGGCACTGCTCTTCATTGTGTGGGCAATAAAACCTGGAAGAAAAAAACAATCAATATGTTGACTCAATTAAATTTTCAGCTACAAATAACTAATTTTAATCCTCCTGGTTGTTCTAGGGGCAAAAATATATTGCTTATTCTTCTTAAAATATTAATATAGATCTGAATTATTTATGGAGCCAAGAAACACTATGCTCTTTTAACATGGAAGGGAATAGAAGGTTATTTCATGTCAGCATCATGGAAGACAATAATAAATCTGAAATGTAAATAATACCTCTGAGGATAAGGCCTGGTTGAGGGCCAAACCACATGGTTTCCAGACTTTTTCTTTTTGTGATATAAAAGTTGAAAAGCCCCTGGAAAATGCTATTCGGAGCTTCTGATATTTTTAGGGTTGCCAGCCTCTTGTGGACTGCTGAGGTCATTCTAAAAGTTTGGATCATTAGTAATAACATTAATATAATTTAAAAATATACCATTAATAGTAATAGCTTTAATTTACTTATGTTGTGGGTACTGTGCTGAGTGATTATGTACATTAACTTAACTATACTCTTAGCTACGTAAAGCAGGTGCTGTTACTGTCTATGTTATACCAGGAAAGAAACAGATTCAAAAGGGTTAAATGTTTGAACAGCTGGCTTTTGCCTCCAAAGCTCTTTTTGTGATATAACATCTGACTGGTTTCACTCATAAAAAGTGTTATTTCTTTTTACCTCTGGCATTGAATAGCAGAATGCCTCTGCTTCTGTTGCCCTCTGCCTGACTTTGTAGACATTTGTTCATGCTGGTATTCTCTTTTGTGGTGAAAAGAGCATAGTCTGAAGCTACGTAGTCCCAGGCTTGATTTCTGCTCCTCTTCTTACTAGCAGTGTTATCTTCAATTACTTGTACCCAGAAGAAGTCACTAAAGTAGGAATTGTTAGTATCTCTTTTTATCATTCAGGAGGAATCTGGGGTGTAGAGGGGTTAAGTAACTTAGCATTGCCCTGCTAGAAATATGTATGCGAGTGGCCTGTGGATCCATATCTGTCAGAAGAGTCTAAATTTCATGCATTTAGTAATTTACATTAGCTACATGCTTACAAATGCTCAGAACTGCAATGTGTTAACTTGGAGATCATCTAGAAGTCCCTTCATTTTGCAGATGGGGGAAATGAAGGCTCAGAAAGAGTTTAGACCTTACTGTCATCATTTTAAAGATGAGGAAATTCGAAAAAGAAGGCGAGTATCTTTAGATTTGCTCTCTTCTTGAACTTCTCAGTGGTTTAAAATGTTCCTGTTGAGAAAGGCTTTGCTCACTCCCTTGATAGAAAGGCTCCTCCCTCCATTGGATAGTGGTATAAAGGATGCTATCGTGGAAAGACACATGGACAAAGTCTCTCTTCCCCTTGGTGCCATTGAACTGACTTTCATTTGCTGTGACCTTGGTGTTCTTTTCATCATTAAAAGGATGTAGTGTGTTTAAATATTGCATTATAAATGATATTTTCCTGGGTGCAGTGCCATGATCAATTTTTCATGTGCATTATTCTTTATGCAGCAGGAGCTGAATTTCAAGCAGGGTCTTCCCTTCACCTCTCCCCTTAGTGACAGTCTTCTACAAAATGGATGGTTGGCTTGAGACTCCTTATCCACATGAGAGGTCAGAAATGCATCCAGGGGTCACCCCAAGATTATGTGGGGGTTGAAGAAATCATGCAGCAACTGTGAGGAAGTGGTGGATATTTCCCTGAACCTGAACCTTTACCAGAGGATTCAGGCATCCAAGCCCTGAACTTCCCTTAACCTACTATCCCATTCCCTTCACCAAGTCTCTTCCCTCTATTGCTCCCTCCCTTCTGCCTTCCATCTTTCCCTTTCAAACACTCATTCAGCAGCAAGCAGTGTGCCAGAGGCTGGTGCAGAAAAGAAGAAAAAGTTCTAGTTCCCAATGAATCGCCCCATCCTGATTGTGAGGTAGACATTTACGGAGCACTGTCACTGACAGTATGATCTAAGGAGGTACACGGAGTTATTACTCTACTTTTTGTTTTAAAATAGGAACTCAACTTTTTTCTACACTAAATTATATTTATTTTGTTACCCCCATGCAAGTGAAATTTTATGCTTGTTTCCCTAGAGAGCCTCTTGTCATTTGCTCATCTCCCCACACTGCGGAGAAGGCCTAAAATGGGACAGGTGTCCTTGCCTTCCAGTGCCACTAACAAGCCTAGTTAATGAAACGTCTTCCTCTGATGATTTGTGCATGAAACTTTCAGCCCCTCGCCTATGTTTCCAATTGCTTCTGAAGATTCAGCCTCAGAAATGCAGGGGAAGCAACCCTAGATGGGACTTCCACTCCCTCCTCTGCAGACTTAGATGCTCTTGATATAATCTATGGGGTTGAATTTCCCGTCATCCACCTGTTAATCTGTCCTGGGGCTTGGAAACGGATTCACTGGATGGACAGGACTGAAGAATTTTTGAGAAGAGGAATTATTTCTGAAAAGCCAGGCCCCACAGAAGCATGAGACAAAGTAGACATTCAGGATGTCTGAGAAAGGAAGGGACTGGAGAAGGGAGAAAGGAGGAAGGAAAAGGGAGGGAGGGAGGGAAGGAGGGAGGGAGGGAGGGAGGGAGGGAGGGAGCAAAGGAAAGATGGATAAAGAAGGGCAGGCTCACGCTCCATCACCTGCTCCTCCAGGAAAGGCGCATGTGTGCCGCTTGGTGGTGGCGGCACAGTGAGAGCAGGAACCTGAAGTAGCGTAGAGAGATGGGGCGTTGCTGCTGTCCGTGGCACACTTAACTCTTTTACAGTTTATTTTCTTTGCCATATGGTAGGAATAACAGTTCCTTATTCTTAGATTTGTTATAAAAGTTAAACAAACCCACAGAAGTAAAATACTTAGCATACTACCTACCACATAGTATATATATTTTATTCGTATTTTGGGGGAAAAAGCTTGTGTGTTCTATATCCTTCCAGTAGTTCTTTTCTAGTTTTGCTTTTACCGTAAGCTGAAAATCTCTGCAAGTCTTATGTCTTTTTTTTTTTTTTGCGGTACTGGGGATCGAATTCAGGACCCTGCGCTTGCTAGGCAAGCGCTTATTCCACTGAGCTATATCCCCAGCCCCTGGAAGTCTTATGTCTTAAACCCAGCATTTCCCAAAGTGTTCTGGGGAATAAATGTTAATAGATATTGCATAAAGGAAAGAGTGATATTTAAATAAGTTTGAGAACAATTGGATTGAAAATAAGTAAATCAGATACTTTAGAGCAGGATTTTTCCAAGACTGAAATATACTAATACACATTGCAGTTCTTTAGAGGGGGGCAGCACGTACAGCATTTCCTGAGCTTATTTGATTACGGACTGTTCCTCTCTCCCTCTCCCCCAAGAGTACCTTAGGGAATTAGTGTCCTTAAGAATGTATTTGCATAACCCTACCCCATAGAATTCCTGCTCACTGAGCACAGTTCCATAGATTGTTTGCTAATTAAAGTACTGCATTAGCAACTTTTCTTTACCAGTGAGCAACAAGGAAACAACAGTGACAAGAAATTGAGAATTTCCTCAGCTTTTTTTATGTACATGTATTTTTAAAAAGAGTTTTAAATAGTCTTTTAAATTTGTACCCATCTATTCATTTCACAAAACTTTCCAGCATGTACAATTGGCCAGACACAGTGACAGGCGTTGCTGGACTACAGGACAAGAAGAAAGAAGTAGGCCCGCTTAGTTACATGTAGAAAACTCAGCCTCTATAGAAACGGGTGCACGTTCTCTAAAAGAGCATTTATTTCCGACCTGGAGGGATCGGAGAAGAGGCCTGAAGGGAGTGATATTTCTGATGGAATCTCAGATGGATCGGTTTTAGATAAATGCAGGCAAGGACCTGAGGATTCTGTAGGCAGAACAGAACAGAATGTGCTGAGAAGAGAAGCATGTTGAAAAAGACCAATGAGCTGAAGGATAACATGAAAATAGCACGTTTAATGTGGCAAATTTAGAAAGTAATAAATACGCATGAAACAGGAAAATCCTCTCGGTTTTCCTCTTAATGGGTTATCTATATCCAATTTCCTTTTAGTCTTTTTCTGTGTTTTGCCTTACATTGTAGAATTTAGAATACACATAAAATGTTGCCGCTTGTCCTTTCTACTGTGAGTACAAGTGCAAACTGTGAAAGATTGCTTTGAAGCTTTATTTTTAAGGTTGATCATGACATTTCTGTCAGTGGGACACATGGAAACCCCTCAGTTGTAATGGAAGGATACCAATTCTCAACACTCGGATGATTTCCCTGTCATATCTCTGGCGAGGAGAGCCTTTGGTTAGGTCACTAGCTACATACGGACTTGACCACTACTGCCATATGAGGCCCCTGTCCAAATAAACACTTTATAAAGTTCATAAACTCAAGTGAGATTCATACATTTAAATAGGGACTCAGAATAATGGGTAGAGAAGAGATAATTATGCTTGTTTTTGTGGGGTTTTTTTATTTTAAAGAGAAAAAACCAATAACAATGCTGCAAAATTTCAAAACAAGACAGTAGGAGAGTAACAATGGTTAACACATTGTGTGTCATTATCTTCAAAGCAGCTGCTCACATTACAAGAGACAGGCATGAAAAATTGATCCAACTATAAACACAAACCTTTCTTTTCAATAAACTAATCGAAATTAGTTTTGTAACTATCTTAACTGTCTTGTATATCTCTCTATATATTTTCATTTTCCCTTTATGTGTTCATTTATTGTTTAGTTAATACATGTGTGGTATCCAGGCAACATCCTAGCATGTTCTTTAATGTCCAATGCATGGTTCCTGGTTAATTTCTTATTTTTCATATGGAGAAAACGTAGTGACACTGATGTTACTTGCAGTGCGTGCTCTTTGGGAGTTTATATCACAGCAATTGATATCTTCCCTCTGTAGTTCCCTAGTACCATTTCTTTAATGCTGATTGCATCATTATTTATATTATTTCCTCATTCATGATGCCTCCACAGATACTGTTTCCTAATGGCTCTTTCAAAGGTTTTTTGAGCCAGGAGTGGTGGCATTCACCTGTAATTCCAGCACTCAGAAGGTTGAGGCAGGACTATCTCTGTGAGTCTAAGGACACCCTGGCCTACACAGTGAGCTCAAGATGAGACTGGATTACACAGAAAGATCCTATCTCAAAAAAAGAAAAAAAATCTTTAAAGATTTTTATGATGCTTTTTTGATGAACTGAAAGCATGTAAGTTATATCCTAAGTATACAGAAAAATGTGAATGGTAATTCAATTTCTAGCTATGTTACATGTAACATTCAGAAATTAGTGCAGTGTTCAGAAGTTATAGCTCAATACATCTTCCAACCATATTTTCTCTGCAATTCTTTAGCTTTAGGCAATTTTCACAGCATCCCTAGAATGTGCTATCTTTCTGCACCGTGTTAACTATCTGCTGCTTGTCACTGTCCATATTAAGACTAGACTTCCTATTTCCTTTTCCTGAGAGAAAACAATCCCACTAATGCCAGGAACCTTTGCTCTCCTTTGGTATACCTTAGTACTGACCTGGGAGAGCATAATATTCACACATATATTGGACACAATCTAAAGGTCTTGTTCAAGATACAAGTCAACAACTTCAAAAACAATGACTTCTGCAGGATGTTTTGGAACTACAGAAGAAATAGTAATCGCCTAGAGAAAGGCAACACAGCTAAAGGATGTCTGCTGCCACCCGTGCTGTCTTCCACTCAGAGATAGCACCATGGTTAGAACACAGATAGAGGAGAGCTGATGCCTAGGCCCACTCAGAGCTCAAATTCACAGGTCAGTAGTGAACTGTTGATAGTTCAGATCTTGACATAATCTTATATCCAGCACTGAGTCCCCCAAATCAGTTCCTTGGCATCATTATTGCAGCCCAATATTTCATGATTCTGTGAGAGAAATACCGTATCACCTAATAGCAGTGATCTGTTTGCCTAGCTTTTTTTCCAGGAACTGGGACATGTGACAATCACATAAATCCTAAACCATCTCAAAGCATCTGCCTGCATCTCAGAAGCAGGTGTCCGAAGATGAGGAGGGAGAGCTGAGGTCCTCTGCATAATTGTCACCACCAGCCCTGGTTGACCCGAGGCCCCCGAGAAGGTTGTAGAAAATTGACCTTTAGGCACTTCTAGTGACCAACATCCAGAAGAACCAAGGCCTGGCTCAGGTGTCCTGCTTGGACTACATAGCCAGCCTAGGCAATAGACAAGTACTTAGACAGTTTTCAAGATAAAAGTCTCAAATATGGGACCACAGAAAAGGGCTTCACTTACCATAGTAAGAAGTCACTACAGAGCCTGACCAGAAGTTATTGGCTTAGTAAAAAATCTCAATAAAATTATTCCCACCATCCCCTCAGAAGTATATTCACAGTCTCAGATAGGGTATGTCATGGCATTCTCTTCAGGGAAACAGATGCAAGGCCAAATATCCTAAAAGCAAAGCCATATTTCTTTAAAGAAATAGCCAAATTCTGCAAACCACCATGTAAACATTGTAGTGACGTGTCTCGCATTATGAGGAATCAATAATAACAGGAACACTACGACATAATAAGAAGCATATTACTCAGAGTTTTATTAAATGCTGCTCTATTGGAGGGACAGGCCAGGCACTTTATGTATGTTAACTTTATCCTATGATAGCCCTGCAAAGTAGTTATATCTCTCCTGATAACTGGAAGGAAACAAGTAAGATAATCTACCGAAGGTCACTCCCTGATGAGTGGCAAAGCCAGGTCCACCCCCCATGGTTTTGTGGCCCATGTTCTTTGCATTGCATCTTGTTGCCTTCTCTAAATTGGTTTGCGTGTGCTCTCTGAAAGACATACTTGGTCTGTGCACAGCAGGGTCTTACAATCACCTTGCCCGGTCTCAGACCTGACCAGGATGCCTTATCACTTCCTTCTTTGGTCTGCTTGAAGCACTATCCATCCTTTAAGCCTGTAGGCTCTCCCCTTTTCCCAATATGCACTGGATTTCTTTTTCCTAATTGCATTTGTACACCAATAGTTCATTCCTCAGTGTGCTATAATTAAGCTTCCTCCCACTTTTTAAGTAAACAAGCATGTAAAGCTTCCTAGCAGATGACCTTCAAGCTGATTATTGGCCTTGAGAATACAGTTTTCACTGGAGACCTCATAGAGTTCTGGGTTTCAATCCTGCCTTTCTGTTCTGTCTGGAGAAAGTCACTTAAACTTTCTGATGATTCAGGTGCTTGTACCCCAGTACCAAGAGACTCCAGAATAAGCAGTTTGAAATATCACCCTACAGGATGGTTAAGACTCCTCAACATTTCTGTGACACTTCCTCTGTGTTTTGCCTCTTGTGCTCCTGTCCTCACTGAGGCTGCCTCTCATTCTGCAGCTTCTCTATCAAGTCAGAGCCATTAGTTTTCTGCTGTCTTCAGTACTATGATGAGCTTTTGGAAGCTGATGAATTATGATGCCCTGTTTCCTGAGTTCTTTTACTAGGACGAGGCTTGAAGGTGCCTCACTGCTACCAATCTGCGCCTTCACAATCAGAACTTTAGAGTGGCTATAATGATGGTAGGCAGTGAAGAATACGGGAAAAAAGTGTTCTCTTCATGGGTTCAGGACAATAGTGTCAACAGGCCAAGTACTCTGATGAAGTAGGGTACTCACCACCACCATCCCATCTTATAGCCAGCTCTCACGTTCTTAGCCGGCTACATGAGGACAGAAGATTCTCCTCCCAGCTAGGTGCTTCCCCTTTTCGTGATGTTGGTTTACTTATTTACTCAGTAATTTATTAAACTAAACCTATATTCTTTTGGGTTTTTAAAAAATTGACAGAGCTACATATAGTTAATGATCACACACAGATTTTGCGATTCCTCTCAGTGTTAGGCCCTTTAGATAGATGATGTCACACACTGTGGTTAAGATCACAGGCTCCTCAGTCACAATGCCTGTGTCAAATTCTGAATCTGTCATTTAACTAGTGGTAGATTCAGGCCAAGCGTTTGTATCTGCCCTCTCTCATCCTTTCCTTTCTTCCTTATCTTTTTACCTTCTTTCCTGCTTGCCTTCCTTCCTACCCTCCCTCTTGAAATGACAAAATGATTATTTTGTTCTGGTGTTGAAATACAGCAGAGCAATCCTTGCTTCCCATGCCATATTACTGCTTTGTGAGGCATCCACAGTGATCGGCTCTCTGAAGTACCCAAAGGCATCTTGCCCCTATGGCCTTCTAAAATAGCCTTTCACACCATCTCTTTCTGCCTTTCAGAGTTCTAGCATAGCCCCTGGTGCTTAAGGATAGCCAGTATGAGCCACCATTAGACTCAAATCTTTTTCCACTGTTCTTTCCATGGGTTCTAGGATAGTGCAGGTAAGCAAGCAGTGTTCAGAGAAAATCCTTACTTTTCATATCACAATTAGTTTGCTGGTATTCAGGCTAACATGGGATATAAACTATACCTTGTAGATTAAAAAACCAACACTCGGAGAACATATGAGAGTAGTGGGTCATTGTCAGATCTGTGCATGGGCTTGGGAAAGTGCATTTCCACGCAGATGACCTCCCCCTTTTGCTAGCAGAACCATTTCCAGTAGCATTAGGGTATTTTACATTAGAGAGCCAGCTCAGCCTGGGTTGGCAAATGGCATACGGAGATAAAATGGTGAGAGAATTGCTGCTGGGAAAATGATATGTTCAGAGTTATTTCCCAAAGAGAAGTAATTCTAGTAATTGCTGACTTCTACATCTTTCTTTTTGCTTTGTTTTGTTTTGTTTTTCTTTATTCCTTGTGCCCTAATGTATGTTGATGATTTGGACTGACTCCATCCTGAGGAGAGCTGTGAGTTACTTTTCCTTTTTATGTGTAAAGCTTCTGGGTTGAACCCAAAGACACTCTAGGAAGCTTAATTCATTCATCATATAACCAAATATTGCCAGAGTGCCTGCTCCATGCCAGGCCCTGTCTAGGCACTAGGGGTGTGCTAAGTTTAGCATGTGCCCTGCCCTCATGGAACTTGTAGTTCACTGGCAGAGACAGACATGCCTACATGAAACATAACTGATGCACAGACAAATATGGTTGTATCAACTGCAGGATATAATGGCTTATTAAAAGACTATGTCTACAAGCACAAAAAATGGGGTCACCATTTTACATGGGGTGTGAAGAAAGGCTCCTAGATACCTCTGGAATTGAATTTTGAAAGGCTCATGAAACTATGTTACCTCAGTGTGGAGGAACTTATGATAAGGGCTTACAGGCAAAGCAGCAATATGTACCCAGAGTAGCAATTTGCTGTGTTCCAGGAACAAGCGGCAATAGGTTCAGTATGAATGTGAGAGAGAAAAGAAAGCTAAGTGTGAGAAGGTGCCAGGAGGGCGTGTAATACAGAATCCTTGTCCTGAGGCAATGGGAGGTGTCTGGAGAGGAGTGGCATTTCCCACTTAATGCATATTCTGGTAAGAGGAATGGAGTGAAAGGAAGCCTCATAAAGAAATGAAAGACCTAGATTATGTTTATTTTTTTCTGTGCTACAGATCAGGTGGACATGTGCAAATCTTGGAACACATCCGGCCTGTTTCTTCACCTATAAGTTAGAAATTCTGTCTGATATGCCCATTGTGCAAGGTTTTTGAGAATAACAGGAAGGAGTCTGAGAATAATTTGTGGATTATTAAACTTTTACTCATTAAAATACATAGCACTTTATTATATTAAGTTTATATTCTTAATAAATATTTTGTATTCCTCAGATAATAGAACTACCGTATGAAATAATAATTTTGTGAGTACTGTCCAGGGACATTGTTTAGTAATAAATTTCATGCTGCCAACGTTATTGCAAACATGGAGATAGAAAAAAAGAAAGGAAAAAATGGTATTTATTGAGCATTTATGTGCATAATGCTATGTAGGTTCTTTGCTTATACTGAAGTTGTCCCTTCACTACTCCCGTGAGGTCTAGTGTTATTTCACTTTATAGATACAGGAAGGAACTAAGTCTGTAAGAATTTTAAAAATTTAGCCAATATCACTCAACTAATGAGTGACAGAGCTAAAATTAGAACTTAAATATGCATTAGCCCAAAGCGTATTTCTTCTCTATGCATTGTGTTTATAGGTGTACTAGTCTGTTTCCTATTACTATAACAAAATATATGTTATGGTTGATACATTGTGTCAACTTGGGGAGTCTGGAGGTTTAACTGAGTGATTCAGCAGGAAGCCAGGGTGCTTACTTTGTACACATCCTGAGCCTGTGGAAGAGGAGGGCATGGAGACTGTGTGAGAGCTACACGCCCCCTGGGTGGGGGCAGGCTGTTCACAAGGTAAAGGAGAGAAAGAGGCTGTTTGCCTGCGATTCCACACATTTGCTGGTTTGCTGCCATGAACAGTTTGCCCTCTGCCATGTGCCACTCTGCCTCTGAGCCAGCCAAGTATGGACTGAAACCTCCACAAACTGTAAGCTAAATAAACCTTTCCTTCCTTTTGGGTGTTGGTATTTTGTCTCAGCAACAAGAGAAAAGTAACCAAGACAATATATAAGGCAGATTACCTTTGTTTAAAAAAATGTATCTATATAGTTCACAGTTGTGGATACTGAAAATCCAGGATCAGATAGCTCCCTGGGTTCAGTCTCCAGTAAGATCTATGGGTATTACGGTGTGAGCATCTGCGAAAGAGAGACTGAACAGGAAGTCAGAGAGTGATTCAGGGGTCAGGCTGGTTCTTAACATAACTTGCAACTTGAGAAAAGCTACCTTGATCCCATCTGAAGGTAGCTGCTCCAGTGAGCTAAAGACTTCCTACAAGGCTCCTAATTGAATTCTGTACCATCTCTCAATACTGCCACACTGGGCATCCAGTTGGAAAAGCATGGGCTCTTGGGGAGCAAATCATAGCGTTTGGAAAACAAAGGCAGTGAGGCAAAATATATAGGAAACATTTGCAGGTTGGAATAAATGCATTTTGTATTTGAGAGAGTATGGTGGTCTTCCCATCTGGAAAATACAAGACAGGGTTAGGATCCTTGACAGATTTTGGCCAAAACGTCTCAAATATAATGCCACAGTTTTGCTTGGATTTTGACATATAAAATGAGTAGCTGGACACTGTTAAACAAGTAAAACTGTTTTGGGGAGAAGATTAGATCAAATGAAAAAATACAATCAAGAAAAAATGGCCTAAACTTTTTGTTTAGTTTGGTTAAAAATTTTATTTAACTGCACATTTTATCATTCCACTTTTATCTTTGAAGACACCAAGTTCCTAAAGCTTGCATTCAGCATTAAAGGTAGTGTTTATGGAGTTCTATATCCCTCGGATTAGTAGAAGCTGCATTATTTTGATAGTCATCATTTTAGTTTCTGAGAAGGACTGGAGCTTTGCCTCTCTCCAATCCTTTTCCTCTGAATGGAATGACTGGAAATCTTGCCTGAAATGTTCCTTCTTGTATAAACCAGTATTGCACACAACTGTTAAGTCTCCTTCTTTCATGAGGTTTCTACATTGACTTATGCAGATCTAAATATGCCTTATTTCTCTATTTCCCATAAGCTCTCATTACAAGTAACATTCAAACCTGTTACCATAATTATGTTAGTATGCATCTTAAATGTCCTCCAAACAATTAGATGTTGAAAGCTCTGTCCCTAGATGATGGCTTTCTGGTGGTAGAAATTCTACAGGTGGTGTCTAGTTGGAGGAAGAAGCTCACTGGGGCAGTTTTCTCCCTGCCCCACCTCAGTCTCTCTTTTCTTCCTGGCTACCATGAGGGGACCATCCTCTGCCCGTGCCTTTCCCTATGTTTCTGTCTCACCACAGGCCTAAAATAGATGACCATGGGCTGAAGCTTCTTACTATCTGAGCCAAAATGTGGTATTTTATCTTCCGTAAGTTGCTTTTCTCGGATATTTCACCACAGTGATGGAAAGTGGACTAACAGAAGATGGATACCAAAAAGCAGAGGGACTCATTACTGTGATTATGTTTAATGACGTGGCTGAGAAGACTTGGGCCCTGGTTTGAGGGAGAAAAGTAGAAAGGCTTGGAGAACAAAGTTGAGTAAGCCATAGGAATGTGACACGTGGAGCCTAGTTAGTGATTCTGGTGGGTTCTCCGAAAATCAACATGCGGACAGAAATGTGAACCATGAAGACCGTGTGGATGAGATTTCAGGGGGGGATGAGGACTCCATTGGGAATCAGACTGGAGGCCCTTTATAATACATTCTGGCAAAGAACTTACCTACGCTTCATCCATTCCAGGACTTTGTGGCAGGCTGGACTTAAAGGCGATGGGCTAATTAATTCATCTGGAAGAGGGAAGCTCAAGACACCACTGTATTGAGAGTATGACCTAAGTAGCACAGGCTCTTTTAGTCAATTTACAGTGTGAATTGGGAGAAAAAACAAAACAGAAATATTTTTTAAAAACTTGTACATTACCCAGAAAGTGAGCTCCTTTAAAGTTGAGGCCAAAGGGGATGTGATTGGTAATGAGATTAGTAGCAGGTATTGTGACATGGATATGACTCTGTAGGCACTAGAGCAGAATATTTGGATTTGGAATTTATTTATTCATTTATTTTTATAGTATGATTTTGTTTTTACTTTAGTTTTTAAGAGCAGTATATATTTATTAGGCAAAAGAAAGCTTCTGTCTGAGACAGACAGAGGGTCCTGATTGAGTTGCAGAGGACCAGCCTTTTCTATGGATTTTTTTTTATTTTAAAGGTAAAAGAACAAACATATCTTAACATACACATACGTAAAACAACACAAAGACAATAAAAGCAATACAGAATTTTAGACGAGATGTAAGGAAATTAACAATGGTTGTTGTATTACATATTGTTTACTTCAGATTAGTTACTCAGTTAAATATAGGCATGTAAGATTGATCAAACCATTAAACACTAATTGTTTCTTTCCATAAAGCAATAGAAATTAGTAGTACAATTACTTAAGCTATCGTGTGTGTGTGTATATATGTACATTTTGTGTGTATATATATGTATGTACACACACACACGTTTTTTCTCTTCTTCCTTTTTTTCCCTTTTCCCTCATCCCAGTTGTTCTTTCCTTTTGAGCAATTCTTTCTCTTTCACAATATCTATTGTACTTTTTAGATTTCATTTACTTTTTCAGGTTCTGAAAGACAAGTATGAGACAGTATGGTGTTTACACATGCAGGTTCTATTTCTTTCACTTAGGAGTATGGTCTCTCGTTGCATCCATTTACCTATAAAAACCTCGAGTCTATCTTTCTTTATAGCTGAGTAATATCCCATTATATAATGGATAAAAATGATGTGGTATTTTTATATAATTGATTTGGAATTTAAATGCTCCCCAAAAACCCAAGTGTTGAAAGCCTGATGATTCTATTGGGTGATGGTGGGAACTGTAGGTGAAGCCTAGGTGGAGGAAATAGCTATTGGGCATGGCTTTGTGCGGGATATTCTCGACCCCCACCCTTCATGGCCTCCATGAAGTAAGCAGTTTTCCGTACCCACATCCTTCCCGCCAAATAGTTCTGTCTCACCGCAGGCCTAAAATCAATGGAGATAGCTAACCACTGGCTGATACTTCTGAAACTGTGAACTGAAATAAACTTTTCCTCCTTTACGTTGTTTTTCTCAGATATTTTGTCAGCAATGGAAAGCTGACTAACAAAACAATGATACAATAATCTATAAAGTCCTGCATAACTGGATCTCTGCCTGTCTCCACAACTGCACATTCTTTTCCCTTCCCATTTCTCAATTTCTACAGCCATACTAGCCTCCTAAGTGTTTTCAAATATTCTAAGCTTATTTTCTTTACCAGGTTCCTGGCAGGAATTTGAGGAGAATTTAACAAAAGGCAAATTTACAATGATGTTGGTAGGGTATATGAATGAAGATATAAGGCAGTACCTGGAGCTAGTAATATTAGGGTGTTGTTACCACTCAAGATCTGAAAAGGCAGAGGGAGGAAAGAAGTGTTTCAGCCACTAACGTAACAAGAGGTCTGTTCAGAAACTAAACCAGCAGGAGCTGACAAAGCTAGGTTAAGGGTCATAACCATGTTAAAGTAACCCACAGGGAGGAGCTAGAGAAGTATATAATTAAAGGATTCTTTCTTCCAACCTTCCTATGACCTGCTGGGGCTCCCTATTGTCTAAGCTCAACCTGGAAGCTAAAGGGCAGCAGAATCCTTTTTTGTGAACGTGTTGAACCACTTTTCCCAATCAGCAACTCTGAATGACTCAACCCAATGTATACAGGTCAGCTTTCTGAGGCAAAGTGCAGATTTCAAAAAGGTGGATATTAGATCTGGAGGGGGAAAAAAATAGAAGAAATCCAGAACAATCTCTTCACCTTGAGCACACTTACCTGGTTTTCACATGGTGTCTTAGTCATTTATTCTTCAGCTCTATGCTTAGCTCATCAAAAAAAGCTCATCACAGAGCTTTTCCTTGACTACTCAATCAAGAGTTGCATAACCCCCAAAACCAGCATCATTGATTTCACTATGATTTACTTTATTCATAGCCATATGAACTCATCTATTTTATTTTTATTATTAAAATTAATTTTCTTTCTCACTCCACTAGAACAGAAGCTTTATGTGAGCAAGCATCCTTTTTTTTCCACTATTGTATTACCAGCCCCTAACACAGTGCCTGATACATAGGCAACACTCAGTAATTCTTTATTGAATAAATTAGCACATTCATTACTTTTTCTTTCCAACATTGTACTTCTTTCATAGCATTACTACAATCTGAATTATATTATAGTTGTGTAAATATGTTTCTTTGCTAAGTTTCTTGAGAATAGCAACATTACTTTATTCCTTGAACCCCAGCACTTGGTAAAGGATCTGTCGCATAGTTGTATATCACTTAAATTTTGTTTGAGTGAAATGACAAATCCATGCAAAAGCAAGTCAGGAATTTGACCACTGAGTCCCAGATCCAGAGACTTGTATTTAAGCTAAAACAAAACAAAACAACCCATTATTTCATGTTACTTAATTGTTGCCTACTTAGATCTTGTCATTCAACTTCTTTGAGGTAAGTACCTCTTCTTTAGGTCATCAAAACTATCTTTAAGATTCTCATTCAATGTTTGTTGATTCTTGCTTCAGATTTATTTATAATTAGTCTGTGTGGGTATCTTCATGGTCCATGGTAAAATGTAGGAATTAAAATATAAAAGGAAAATGGATGTCATAGCAAGTAAATTAACAATCATAATGAACAGCAGCAAAACCAGAAACAGAAACAACTTGAATTCAAACTCCATGACAGTATGGACCTTTATTCTCTTATTATTTTTCCCCAAGTATCCAGAAAAGATCTCATATATTATGATAAGAATAAAGATTTAAAATAATAGCAGAAGAATAGGTAACAAAAATCTTGATTTGCACCATGACTGTGATTCCAGAGTCCATGGTCAATAAATATTTTTGAATAAATGAGTAAGAAAGTTATAAAATCAAATGTACTTTTCAATCTTTATTCATCTTGCTTCATAATATGAAAGCATTAATAGTTAATACAATTATGTTGTACTTGTAATTTTAAAAAATTGAACATAACTGATTCTGAGTGTAGTAAAATTAATAATTCTCTTTTAAATACCTTTTCTTTTTAGTGTTACTACCCATTACTGCTGTGTATAAATATAAATTCCATAATGATGTTTACTCTTTGGTTTTTATATGTCAGCAGTTAAAGCAGGTTTTTTAAAAGATGTTTTTATTTGTACATGTTTGTAGCATGTGATATTTACATGCATTTGAGGGAATAGGTACTTGACTTAATATATCTTAATTCTTTTTAATTTCCCTTCCCCTGCCTACATCTCTAGCTCTCCATATCATTTGCAAAGGATCTATCTCCTTTTGTATTTTATTTTTGCTTTTAAAGTTTATGTGTACTTTGGATTTCTCAAGCAGAAAAATTTATGTGATATTTAAGCTTATATAATTTATTTAACTTAACGTTAAGGTTTCAAGGTACATTTATTTTCCTACAAATGACTTAAATTTATCCTTATTTACTGCAGAGTAGTACTCTATTATGTATAACTACCACATTTTCTTTATCCATTCTTCTGTTTATGTATATATAGGAAGCTTCCATGTTTTAGTTCTTGTGAATTTTGCTTCTATAAACATGGATGCACATGTATCATTGTGGTATGATGTCTTTAACTGTTTGGAGAAGATACCCAGAAGGGGAATACCAGGATTGAATGGCATTTCTATTTTTAGGTTTTTGAGGAATCTCCATACTGATTTCCACAGTGGTTGGGCCAAAATGTAGCAGTGCTCCCCTCCTCCCTCCAACATTTCTTATCGTTTGCAACTGACATGAACAGACATTTCTCAGAAGTACAAATGGCCAATAAAGACAATAAAAAAAATGCTCAAATATCTGGCCATCAGTGAAATGCAAATTAAAGGAATTTCTTTAAAACTATCACCTTCTCCAAAAGCCCCAAGAATGAGTATAAATATTTGGTTCTAACTTTACATGATGGCGGTTTTCCCTGCAGCACAGTTGCATTGCATTTCTTGCATTTGCCAGAATTGTGCCAGTTGCATGATCCAAAAATTGTCAAAGAAAAACAACTAAACTTTAAACTTAAAAAGCAAAAAGAAAAAAATCCCACACATATATATCATATCACCCTGAGAGTGACTATAAACTGTATGTGGGTTAAAGGACACATGTAGAAAGTCCCTTTCCTATGACTGAAGAATAACTGGGATTTGTGATTTTGTCCAATATTTTGTCAGCTGGCCTATCCCTAATAAATCATAGTCTTGGAGCTTTGATAGCCTTTTCAGATGATAAAATGTCTCCTCCTGTAAATATAGGCAAATGGAAAGGTCATCTTTTGTACTGACTGTGAGTATCCCATCTTAACACTTTACCAGTCCAATTGTTTAAATACAGGATGATTAAAAGTTGGATACTTTCTCATTCATTTTATAAGATAATAAAATAGTAAATATAAAAACACCAATCCATCAAATTTGTTCAATACAAGGATTGACTGGTTGAAATAACACCTGCCTGCGCCATGCTAGGAATCATCAGTACATAAACTGCCTGAGAGACACAGGGGGTAAACTGTTAAGTGGTTAAAAAGATTATTTAGCTTTCTTTTTTATTTCTTTGTAGACATTTTATTCGAACAAACTTAATGTATTTGTAAATAATAAGCAAGGATTTTGTTTACCTGCGGAATTGGTTATAGTTAGTAATATTTAGGGGTATAGAATTTAACATCATACTGACTTGTTTAGGTTCACATCACATCTCCGACATTTACCAGATCGATAGTCCTGAATTTTAATGTCTTCATCTATGAATTGGCAAAGATAGCAATACCTATCATTACTGAATGTTCTGTGCACCTGGAACTGTACTAAGCATTGTTTTCTGACCTCACTATTTAACCTTGCAAATCTTCCGATAAAGTGTTACTTTTTCAGTCTTAAGAATTGAAACCAGGAGTGCTCTATCACTGAGCTATATCCCCAGCTCTTTATATTTTTAATTTTGAGACAGGGTCTTGCTTTCCAGCCTGGCTTGAACTTGCAAAACTCATGCCTCCACCTCTCAAATTACTGCATTTTACAGGAATATGAATTCTAAAGGACAACATAAACAAAATATTAAGATGGCAGTCCATCACCTACAAGACACATACAATGTAACACTGACTCCTAGTACTACTGCTGACCATGATTAATGGAAGTAGTAGTTGTTCTCTGGTCATAGTTTATATTTCAAAGTGACCTAAATCCAAGAAGGATTAAGCTAGTTAGGATACTATTCCCGTTTGAAGACTGGTGTAACTGACTCTAGATGTTCAACACCAAAGGTTAAAGATCAAAGCTAAAGAAGACAAAATGCTAAAAAGACAACTATATTTTGGCCCTTGTCCTCCAAAGTCAGCCAGGACCTGGGGCCTGATGGGGCTGTATTGTTTGTATTATTCTCACGCTATTTTGTAAATGGATGTCTCTTTGTTAATATGTTTTCTTCCTTCCTTCTTAAAATAATTTTTTAAGAAGTGCCTAAAATTCAAATGAGTTATTCTGTCTTCTAAGCAGGGGCTTTGTTGGACCCCAGAGGACAGGAGTCAAATAATGTGCATTTTTCAAGCAAAAGGAGAGTCACTAAAGTAGGGAATGTCCCCATGCTTTCAAGGAAAGCCATGTGATCCAGAAAGATCCTGGCCCATTCTAGAAAATGACAAAACGATCGAAGGAAACATAGAGGAGCTAAGAGGCACCTCACATGGGGCTGGGGATATAGCTCAGTGGAATAAGCGCTTGCCTAGCAAGTGCAGGGTCCTGAGTTCGATCCCCAGTACCTCAAAAAAAAAAAAAAAAAAAAAAAAGAGGCACCTCACACAGCCCCAAAATACCCCCCAGAGGAGCTTTAATATCCCTTGACAGATATATGTAAATAGATTAATTATGTAGCTTTCTTGTAGCAAAGTAGCCAGAAAGGGAAGAAAAGTATGAAAAGGAACATGAAGGACCAACCATAAATATTGGGCTTAGAGAAGAGTGTGACTTAGGAATATTTTCACTTTAGGCCGTTTAGAAATTTTGACTGTCTGGAGGACTCTAGGCCAAGATTTCCTGATTTGCAAATTGTACTTGCTTGTTGTTTTGAGAGTATAGAAAATGCATTGGAAAGTATCCATAAGTGATCAGATTCTACGTGACTGTTACTGCTTATTGCTATCTAAATCGTTAGTGAGGCCAAACATTTGGTCACAAAACACCATATTGTAAAAATGGTAGATTCAGAAGGCCTGAGTATCAAGTTTAGATCTGCTGCCTGATCACTGAGTGACATTATGCTATCCACTTAGTCTTTCAGACTTTAACTTCTTAATCTGTGTAACTGGATTAATAAATTCTTAAGAATCAGAGAATAAGCCTCTGTTCTGAGACCTGGCAACTATGTGGGGATGAAAATTCTAAGTATTTATATCTCATGAAACAGAAAATAAGTAAAAACACATTAAGTCATAACCCATAACTAAGTGTGGTCACTGTAGAGAAGCAAATCTAACCAAACTTGGAGCATCATTGCCACAAAAGTGCGGCAGCAAACAATAAAAACAAATGTTAAGGGCATAAGACTAATTTTGTCATTAGGGTGCAGAAAAATGGCTCTGATAGACCTATGTTTATTGTCTAGAATATTTCTATTGATGAACTGTTCATTTCGATTTTATGAGTTTTATTATATTAAACAATGAGTACTCAACTGGAAAAAATCACAAAAATAAAGTATTGAATTTTTAGTATTTATTAAATGTTTATAAAAAAGCATCCAAATTTTCAACATCAGTCGATGTTGAAACAATTATTTGTAGCATAGTAAGTCTAGAAAAGAACAACACAAATAAATTCCTATATGAACTAAGGTGAAAATACCAATAGAAGATTACAAAAAATTTACTTCAGCTATTACACCTTAGGTAGTTTGTACACAGGACAAACCTGTTCCATACACACATATCACTTAAACTGATAGTACATGTGGTTTGCTTTCCTGGCATTTTGTAGGACATACTTGATAGCTTAATGGTCTTGATATTTTGTCAAGGGGTTCTCATTATATTTTATAATGTGTGGTTAACTGGGACATCGAATATCCATAAAATAAATAATTATATTATTAACATACACTGTACATTTAGAATAAACTTCAACATTTTCATATCAGCTTTTATTTGCTTACAAAACCTAAAAGATGACATCAGAAATAAGTTCCTGTATGGACTACAACAAAAATACCAACAGAACTCTACCACAAAAATAAGCTTTGCTTCAACTGTCACACTCGCACAACACCTGCATGTTCCATGCACATGCCTCACTTACACTGACAACACATGTGTTTTGCTTCCCTTTCCTGTACGGCAGACCATTCTTGTTGCCTCTCTTCTCTTCCTGTTTTGCCAGTTGCTTCCTATTTTGTTGTACATGGCCACTTAGCAGGGAAATAAGATATCAATAAAATAAAATATCAAATATATAATGAGTGCTTAAAATAGACATCAACATTTCCACATGAGCCGTGTACTTGCTTACAAAACCTAAAAGATAACATCAGAAATGAAAACCTGTGAAGTACAATGTAAACACAAACAAAATTCTACAACAGAAACTGCCATACCCCAGGTAGTCTTCCACATGACAACTTTATGTTCCATACACAAGGATCGCTTACACTGATAGCACATGCGTTTTGTTTTCCCGTAATTTCCCGTAGGGCACAGTTGACATCTCATGCTCTCTGTTTCTCTGTTGGTGTATGGGCTTTGGTGATACTGCACCTGCCTTTTACCTGTCAGCACAGCTGTGTGCCCCACAATTTTTTGGCATACTTCCCTGGGTAGGCACATTTGGTTTTCCTCGAATGTGAATGATCTCTTAGGAGCTACAGTCCCAATACTTTGAGCAAATTTTTCTGTAATGTCTTATAGTTGATATTTTCTTTGTAAACTATCAAACTACTTATGCTACACATGTTCAAAATTCGGTAAAACACAACCGTTG
Organism: Dinomys branickii; assembly: GCA_004027595.1. Lineage (NCBI taxonomy): Eukaryota > Metazoa > Chordata > Mammalia > Rodentia > Dinomyidae > Dinomys > Dinomys branickii. Next base: position 7,550 of record PVLD010010372.1, on the reverse strand, counting down.
GCCAATGCTTTGTGTTTTGAGTGACATCATAGTTGCTACAAAATTTATCATCATCATCTACTCCATGTTTAGTTTTGTTGTAGAAAGTTTTCATCTCATGCTTCCATGTACTTAAGGTTTACAAATCAACATTTCCATCATGGAGAAATGTTAACAGCAGTAGCAGGTGGTTTTTCTTTTTGATAGATGAAGCCAATGTTACACTTTTCTGAAATGCAAAAATTGTACTATGTAAATCTCTGGGGTTTTTTAAAACTTTTTATTTTATTGGTACATTTGAGATATACATAATAATAAAATTCATCATAGGGAGTTTGTAGCTGTACATGACATATCTTGGTTCTTATTTTTTTCCCATTATCCTACATTCCCTGCAACCCCTCTTTCCTCCTTTGTTTACACAAGCTTTGTTTCCACTGTCTCCTTCTAGTCTTATTTCTCTTGTCCTTTCTTTCTTTTCTACTTTCTCTCTCCCTTGCTTCCCTTCCCATTTGAACATTTCTTCCCATTTCCCAATATTGATTATACAGTTGGTCTTTATCTACACTGTTCGTTTCTCACACCAGAGAAAACATGTGCTACTTACATATGTGTGCTCAATTTATTTCACTTAAGAGGATAGTCTCAGGGCTGGGGATATAGCTCAGTGGAATAAGTGCTTGCCTGGCAAGCACAAGGTCCTGAGTTCAATCCCCAGTACCGCAAAAAAAAAAAATAAATAAATAAATAAAAAGAGGATAGTCTCAGGGTGCATCCACTTACCTAAAAATGTCTTAAATTTATCTTTCTTTATGGCAGTGCATTACTCCACTTTATAAAAATACACATCAACTGTATTCGATCATTGCTCAGTGATCATTTGAGCTGTTTTTAAATTTGACTATTACAACCTGTGCTGCTATAAACATGAGTGTGCATATATTGCTGTGGTACGATGCTTTTAATTCTTTTGGGAAGATACCAAAGAAGAGAATACGTGAGCCAGGTTTAACCTCTAGTATTACAGGGGTGGGTAGGTTGCTGTTTTTTTAAACTTTTATTTTATTGAGAAAACAACAAAATTTCATAGCAAAATAGCAAAATAATAATAATAGTTAATGCATTAACTATTATTACCTTTAAAGTAGTTAATCAGCATACAAGATAGGGGCTTATAAAATTCTCCAAATATTAACACAAATCTTTCTTCTCAATGAGCTAAAAGAATCTAGTAATGTAACTATCTCGTGTTTTGTTTTTTACCTTTTCCTTCCTTTCCTCTTTCCCTCATCCTAGTTCCTTTATCCTTTTTAACAATTTCCTCCCATTTCAAAAATCTGTTGTGCTTTTGGGCCTTATTTACTTTTTCAGTTCCTCACACCAAGGAGATAATATGATACTTACACATATGAATCTGATTCATTTCACTTATAAGCATTACGGTTTCTAGTTGTATGCATTTACCTATAAAAGTGTCAAGTTTATCCCTCTTTAAGGCAGTGTAGTACACTATTGTTTTTTTAAAAAAACTTCTTTGTCCGTTCTTCAGTTGATGGGCATTTGTATTGTTCCCAAGATGTAGCTATTACAAATTATGCTGATCCTAAAGATGGGTGCACATATATCACTATGGTGTGATGTTTGAATTCTTCTGGGAAGATACCCAGAAATGGAATACTTTAGACAGATGGTACATCTAATCTTAGCTTCTTGAGGAGTCTCCACACTGATTTCCACAGTAGTTGCACCAGTCTGCACTTCCACCAACAGTTAAGAAAGGTCCCTTTTTCCCCATAGCTTCATCAGCATTTGTTATTGGTTGATTTATTTTATGGAAAAAATAAAACAAAATTTCATAAGAAGATAATAGGAGAATAACAATATTTAATACGCTGCATATTATTACCTTTAAAGTATGGAGAGTACAAAATATGGGGATAAAAAATTCTCCAATCAACAGAAGTGCAAACATTCCTTTTCTATGAACTAAGAGACATTAATAGTATAACTGACTTGCATTTGTCTCTATTTTCCCTCCTTTCCTTTCCCTTTTCCTCCACCCTACTTCCTTTTTCCTTTTTAACAATTTCTTCCCATTTCAAAATATCTGTTGTACTTTTTAGAACTTACTCTTTCAGTTTCCAACACCAGGGAAAAAATATGATGTTTACACATGTGAGTCTGATTTATTTCATGGAATAGTATGTGCTCAAGTTGCACCCATTTACTTGTGAAAGTCTCAAATTTGTCCTTCTTTATGGATAGAGTCCATTGCATAAACATATCACATCTTTTTTATCCAATCCTCAGTTGACGGACATTTGGGTTGTTCCCAGGATTTAGTTACTACAAATTGTGCTTCTATAAACATTGGTGCAAATATATCTCTGTGGTATGATGTTTTTAACACTCTGGGAAAATGCCCAGAAGGGGACTAGCTGGGTTGAATGGAACCTCTAATCCTAGCTTTTTGAGTAATCTCTACACTTACTGACACAGCGATTGCACCAGTCTGCACTCCCACTAATAGTGGAAAGGGGTTCCTTTTTCTCCAAAGCCCCTCCAGCATTTGTTATTGGTTGATTTCTTAATACTGTTCAGAAATCTATTCTTTTTGGAGTGAGATGGAATCTGTTGATTTGTGTCTAGATGTCACCCCAAAGCCTCACACAGTCATAGGGTGGGCTTTTCGAATTTTTGATTGATTCAAGGTCCAATGCTGGGATTACGGGTGCAAGTGCTACACCCACCCTGGGGCAGGCAGCCTACATACAATATCAGAGAGGGAAGGAAGCTTTTATTGCTGCCCCTCCCCACCTTATTTTGCTTTTGCTGCTTCTTCTGCTTTTCTGCTGCCATGAACTGTTGCCCTCTGCCATGTGCCACTCTTCTTTGGAGCCAGCTGATTATAGACTGAAACATCCACAAACTGTAAGCTGAATAACCCTTTTCTTCTTTAATTCTGGGTGTCCAGTATTTTTTTCTGAGCAATGAGAGAAAAGTAACTAAGACAGAACCTCAGTGTTGTTTTAAGTTGTATCTATCGAATGACCAGCGATGTTGTACATTTTTTCATATATTTACTTGCTGTTTATATCTCTTCATCTGAAAAGTGCATATTCATCTCAGATACTGATTTTTACATTGGGTCATTGAATTTGGGGGTCTAACTTTTAAAAATTCTCTATATGTTCTAAATAGAAGTTCTTTGTCAGAGGGACAATTGCTGGGATTATAGATGTGAGTACATTTTTTCCAATCTCTCAATTGTCTTTTCATTCTGTTGGTGATTTCTTTTGATGCGTGAAAGCTTTTTAATGAAATGAAGTCCCCGTTGTTGACTCTTTGAATTATTTCCCAGGGAGTCTGTGTTTTGTTCATGAAGTCTCTGCCTACACCTATGTCTTCAAGATTTTTAGCTATTTCTCCTTTAGTAGGTTGAGTGTTTCTGTTTTCTTTTAAACGTAAAAGAACAAAAACATTAACAAACAGACACACAGTAGCATAAGAACAGTACAAAAACTGACTTACAGATAAGGTGGCAGGGGATTAACAATGGTTGTTGTATTACACATTGATAACTTCAAACTATATGCTCAGGATAATACAAATAGACATACAAGATTGATTAAACAACTAATCATTGATTGTTCCTTACATCAAAATGACATGAGACAATAGTGCAACCATGTCAGCCATCCTGCATATATACACATACTTACATGGCTATCCCCTTCTTCCTTTTCTCCTTCCCTTCATCCCGATTGCTCTTTACTTTTGAGAAATCTCCCTTCATACCTGCGAATTTATATTCCCTCCTCCACGTTCCTACACTAATGATACAATACGCTGTTTGCACATGCACATCTGATTTACCTCACTTATGAGTATGGTCTCTAATTGTGATCATTTGTCTATAAAAGCCTCAAGTTTGTCTTTCTTTATAGCTGAATAATATTCCATTGTGTTAAAAATGCCACAGTTTTTAAATCCAGTCCTCTGTGGATGGACATTTGGGTTGCTTCCACAATTTAGCTATTACAAATTGTGCTGCTATAAACATGGGTGCACATATATCACGGTGATATGATGCTTTCAGATACTCTGGGAAAATACCCAGAAGGAGAATAGCTGGTTTGAATGGGACCTCTAGACCTAGTTTGCTGAGAAATCTCCAAACTGCTCTCCACAGTGGTTGCACCGGTCTGCATTCCCACCAGCAGTGTAATAGAGTCCCTATTTCTCCACAGCCTCGCCAGCATTTGTTTTTGGGTGATTTCTTGATCCTGGCCAGTCTTACTGGAGTGAGATGAAATCTCAGTGTTGTTTTTATTTGCATTTCTCGAATGACTAAAGATGTAGGACATTTTCTCATATATTTTTTTGCCATTTGCATTTCTTTATTTGAGAAGTGTATATTCATCTCAGATGCCCATTTCTGGATTGGGTCTTTGAATTTGGACAGGTTCATATTTTTTAATTCTTTGTATGTTCTAGATAGAAGGCCTTTGTCCAAAGGACAGCCCGTTAGGATTTTTTCCCAATCTGTGGGTTTTCTTTTCACTCTGCTGTAGTTGTGCAAAAACTTTTCAGTGACATGAAGTCCCAGTTATTGATTCTTTGGACTGTTTCCCTTGCAGTTTGATTTTTGTTCATGAACTCTCTGCCTACTCCTGTGTCTTCAAGATTTTTACCTACTTTCTCTTCCAATAGATTTAGTGTTTCTGTTTTAATATTGAGATCTGTGATCCATTTTGGCTTGAGTTTGGTTCATGGTGATACACTTGGGTCTCTTTTCAGTCTTTGGCAAGTGGCAAGCGAATTTTTCCAGCACCATTTGTTGAAGAGGCTATCTTTCTTCCAGTGAGCTTGTTTGGCCCTTTTGTCAAATAATAGGTGGCCGAGTGTGTTTGTGGTTGTGGCTGTTTCTTCCAGTCTGTTCCATTGATCCTCAGGTCTGTTTTTTAGCCAGTACCAGGTTGATTTTATTACAGTAGCTTGGTAGTATAATTTCAGGTCAGGGATTGTGATTCCACCTGACTTGTCCTTGTGGCCCAGGATTGCTTTTGCTATTCTGGGTCTCTTCTGGATCCAGATGAATTTAAGGCATGTTTTCTCTAGATCTGTGAGGTATGCTGATGATAGTTTAATGGGAATTGCATTGAATCTGTGCAACAATTTTGGTAGTATGGCCATTTTCACAATGTTGGTTCTTCCTAACCAGGAGCAGGGAATGTTTTTCCATTTATTGAAATCCTCTTCAATCTCTTTTTTCAGAGTACTGTAGTTTTCATTAAATAGATCTTTTACCTCTTTTGTTAGATTGATTCTTACATATTTCAATTTCTTGTATGCTATTGTAAAAGGTTTGGTTTCCTTAATTTCTCTCTCAGTCTGTTTGTTGTTTGTGTATAGGAATGCTATTGATTTTGGGGTGTTGACTTTGTATCCAGCTACTCTGCTGAATTTGTTGATTAATGGAAGGAGTCTACTTGTGGAGTTTTTGGGGTCTTCCATGTAAAGTATCATGTCATCTGCAAATAGTGATAGTTTTACTTCTTCCTTTCCTATCCTTTTTCCTTTTGTTTCTCTCTCTTGTCTAATTGCTCTGGCTAATGCTTCCAGAACTATGTTGAATAGTAGTTGCAGCAGTAGACCTACTTGTCTTGTTCCTGTCTCTAAAGTGAAAGCTTCCAATATTTGTCCATTTAGTGTGATGTTGGCTGTTGGTTTGTCATAGATGGCTGTGATTAGATTGAGGTAGAGGCCATCTGTTCCTATTTTTTCTAGGGTTTTTAACATGAATGCATGTTGGACTTTATCAAAATCTTTTTCTGCATCTATTGAGATGATCATGTGTTTTTTGTCTTTGGCTCTATTGATATGGTATATTACATTAATTGACTTGTGAATATTGAACCATCCCTGCATTCCTGGAATAAATCCAACCTGGTCATGGTGTATAATTTTCCTTATGATTTGCTGCATTCTATTTGCTAGTATTTTATTGAGTATCTTTGCATCTATATTCATTAGGGAGATTGGCCTATAGTTCTCTTTTTTGGTTGGGTCCTTCCCTGGTTTTGGTATTAGTATAATACTTGCCTCCAGAAATGAGTTAGGGAGAATTTCTTCCTTTTCAATTTCACTGAATAGTTTGCAGAGTGTTGGCATTAAATCTTTGATGAATGTTTTATAAAATTCTGCTGTGAATCCATCGGGGCCTGGGCTCTTCTTTGTTGGTAAATTTTAATGACATTTTCCATCTCATTAATTGAGATTGGATTGTTTAGGGATTTTATATCTTCCTGGTTCAACTTTGGTAATTCGTACATGTCTAGGAATCTGTCCATTTCTTCTGAGTTTGCTATCCTATTGGAGTAAATTTCTCAAAGTAGGTATTAATGATCTTTTCACTTTCTGTGGGATCTGTAGTGATTTCATCCTTTTCATTCCTTATTGCATGAATTTGAGTTCTTTCTTTTCTTTTTTTGATAAGGTTGGCTAGAGGTTTATCAATTTTATTCACTCTTTCAAAGAACCAACTCTTTGATTCACTTATTTTTTGTAGAGTTTTCTGTGTCTCAATTGCTTTAATTTCTGCCCTAAACTTTATAATCTCCTCCCTTCTTTGGGCTTTGTGCTTGACTTGTTCTTTTTCTAAAAGTTTGAGGTACAGCACTAGGCTATTTATTTGTTCCCTTTCTGTTTCCTTTATCTGTGCGTTCATTGCTATAAATTTCCCTGTGAAGAGTGCTTTCATTGCATCCCACAGATTCCTATAAGTTGTATTTGTATTTTCATTTGTTTATAGGTATTTTTAAATTTCTTCTTTAATTTCTTCTGTGACCCATTGGTTATTCAGGAGGTTGTTGTCTAATTTCCAAGTGTTTATGGAGTTTTTGGAATTTCCTTTGTCATTTCCAATTTCATTGCACTGTGGTCAGATAATATGCATGGGATAATTTCAATCCTTTTGCATTTAGGTAGGTATGCTCTATGGGCTAGAATGTAGTCTATTTTAGAGAAAGTCCCATGTGCAGCTGAGAAAAATGTGTATTCTGGTGTTGTGGGTTGGAACACTCTGTAAACATCTACTAAGTCCATTTGTTCACACATTTGATTCAGGTCTGTTATATCTTTGCTGAGTTTTAGTCCAATCGACCTGTCTCTTTGCGTCAAAGGGGTATTTAGGTCCCCTACTACAATAGTGTTATTGATTATTTGGTTTTTTATGTCTGTTGAGGTTTGCCTTACATAGTTTGGTGCTCCAGAATTTGGTGCATACAGGTTTAGGATTGTTATCTCTTCCTCTTGCAGTTTTCCCCTAACTAGTATATAGTGGCCTTCTTTGTCTCTTTTGATTGTTATCAGTTTGAAGTTTACATTGTTTGCAAACATAATAGCTACCCCTGCTTTTTTCTGGGGGCCTGTTGCATGGAGAATTGTTTTCCAACCTTTAACTTTCAACCTATGGATTTCTTTTTGAGTAAAATGTGTTTCCTGTATACAGCATATCGTTGGATTGTGTTCCTTAATCCAGTCTTCCAATCTTTTCCTTTTGACTTTTG